>OMNV01016965.1:16353-28096 GCA_900303265.1 Brotula barbata
GTGTGCCCCCCCCCCCCCCAACACGGGGGTAGGAGTTGGTGTACAAAGAGACACAAGGCGGCATAAAGCTTTCTCTCTAATGAGATTAGGTTTTGACGAGCGATCTACTCACTCCCCTTCTGGCCGCCGTCCAAAGCCGCCACTGTGAAGAGATGGGAGCGAGAGAGCGAGAGAGAGAGACGAGATACTCAAACTGCATCTGGTAACAATTACGTCGGGTTGAAATCAAAGCGCACTGCTTTGTTAAAACCTTCAGAGTGCGTAATGAGAGAGCGGGCCTTTCCTCCCTCATCGCACGGAAGCCCCGATGTTAATTGTGGAGTGCGAGCCATCCGGAGGGAAGGAGCGACAGAAACGGAGAGACAGAGCGAGTAAATGACACAGAGACTACGAAAGGGAGAGTAAGACCGAGACCGAGAGAGGACGAGAACAACTTAAATGTCTGTGTTGCACAGACGAGCTCTTCTAAAGCAGACTTGAGTGCTGTCAACATTTTCAACCACAGGGCTTTTGATTCTTTGATTGTAGTGCTCTTCATGCGAGTGGTTAAGTATGCACCTCTAAGTGAACACTAGGGTGTAATTTGCCTGGTACAGGCTATGTTCACGTCATGGTAAAGCACCCAAGGTCTGTAAGCGTGGGCGCTGATGAACCCTTCGTGGAGAGCGTTGTGAATGAATTTTAGATCGGCTCGGTGAATCATTCTGAAAGACTTTTTTTTTCTTTTTTTTTTTTGCCTTTATCTAAAAATATTGTTATTGTCTACAATCCCATCCATTCTACTGCGATGACATTGCTATCTGTGTATGCCGCAAGGAAACGCTTTTCAATACCACGTAGTCAACAACAAGCGACCATAAACAGCTTCGCCAAGGTGGGATGTCGCCATTATTCCGAAAGAAATATTCAAATGATGATTCGCTTTGATTTTTAGGTGTCGTGTTAGATCGTACTGGACCGCACAGGTGTGTGTAATAGAGTATATCTGCTTGTCCTGGCATGCGTACTGTAGATGAACCCATCAGCTGATTTCTAGCAACGCTGGCACAGGCGAGCTGACCACAGTTGGACTGAATACGAGAGCCCAGATGGTCGCATCGATCTCCCTCAGCAATCCGATAGATGATTGATGATGGGAGCCTATGCGGTTGCTGTTAAGTCTTAAAAACGAGTGTTAGAGACTGGTTTGGGAGAAGACATTAACTTTAGTTCTTTTGAGTGATCTTTACATCCACAATGAATGTTTATGAGCTGTGTACTCATTTGGCTCCAGCCCGTCACTTTTCACATTAAACGGCCAGCGTATAGAGTAGTGATACGATACGATTACCATATTTGGAGGAAGAGTCTTTAATGTCTACGCCGCAATTTGATTTAGCTGGATTTGATTATCAATCTAACACAATTTGCAGCCGAAAAGAAGTCTAGCCTCAATTGAACTATGCCAAAATAGCTTTTTTGGAGCTGATGCTGGATTTACTGGATTGTTTACTCTCCCTGTGGGTCCTACTCACATGTTGTGGGGGTGTAGGAGCTGTTGCGGGGTCCTCCTTGTGTGCTGGGTGGGGGCGGCATGGTAGGGGGGGTTAACCTGGACTGCGTCTTGACGTCCGCAGGTGAGTCGGGCATGGTGGAGCGCTTCCCAGTGCGATCTGAAAGAACACAAAGAACGGGGACAAGGTTATCGTACATATTAATATACACAAAATGCTAATATGAAGGTCAGATTCACTGTACATGTAAAGGGGAGGAGGACTTTATCACAAACACAGCGTGCATGAGCTGATCTACACAGATTTTGCATGATAGATGGCTCGCCACGTTTCATGTCTGCCTGTCATGCCACAATGACACTGATGCATATGCTCAAAAAGAGAGAGAGAGAGCGAGAGAGAATCTGGAGAAGAGTGTAAATCTGCAGTCTGTGCGGGTGCTCGCTCCACTACCATCTGTACCATCATGCCTGCTGTACAGGGCAGCCCCTCCTCCCATGCTAACGACTGCAGTGCTCGGGCGGGCAGGCGCACACACACACACACACACACATACACACACACGCACGCGCACAAAATGCTTGTGCAAGTTTAGATACTACACACATCTGTTCAGGAGGGGACCAGCAGACGACAAACTATTGAATGACGATAAACACACACACACGTGTCATCTATACAAATATAGATGTTGTCTTTTAATTCTGAATCTTTCTTTTTGCCTCCCCATCTTTTGTGTGTTTCTCTTACAAAAATTACCTTGCACCTGAAATTTTAAACAAATTTAAACAAACAGCATGTAATCAAAGAAATAAAACATTTATCAAAAAGAGAACATTTTTGATGTTTTTGCCAATCTGGACCTTATTCAGTTACTTTGTGTTCCGTTGATAACTGGCCGTATCAATTGTATGAGAATAACAACAACATGATATAACGAGTTTATCACCGGGTTGCACTTGTAGGTGGGCCATGCCCACATTGTGCAGGATAAGATAACACAGCTAACAAACCTATCACAGAGTCAACAGAGCCTCAAACAGACCCACGTGGAGAAGGAAGCGGAGACTATAAAGAAAGGGGGACAGAGGACGGAGGAAGGAGGACGGGCGGAGCGGAGAGGAGGGAAGGGAAGGGAGGAGCCTGTTAGAGAAACAAGGGCTATCAGTGACACAGGAACACGTACTGTATGATCCACTGTAAACATGGGGACCTTCACTCACACTCACACACACATTACCACCGAGAAACACACACAAACTCTATAATCAGGGTGGCGAGGGTCACACATTCTTCCCATAACACTCACAGGGAGTGTGTAAGTATGTGTACGTATGCTTGCACATTTTTGGAGCATTTAAGCCATCTTTGTCTTTAATCTATTTACAGGTGAATATGTAGATCAGCCAAAAACGTTACCTTTACAAACACGTTTGGTTTGAGTTAGCAGCACATTTCAAGCAGATATTGGTGTAAATTGGATGACAAATTTGGCTTATTGGGTTTAGTGATTTGGCTTTCTTAATTTTTTTTTTTTTTTATAAAGAATTACTTATAAGCGTTAAATCTTTATTCTTATTCCAAATAAAAATGATGAAAAAAATCTGCTACAAGTTTTGTCTGGTAGAGATCTGTGTTTGTGTATGCAAGCCTGCACAGTTTCTGCTTTGCAGGATGTAGTCGGTTTGTGTGTCTGTGCACACTGATGTGGACTCGCTTTGATTCATCAGCATCCTTCAGGTAAAATGAGAGACAGATTGTGATGAGAGAGAGACAGCACAGCCTAAGCCTGTTATCCAGGCCCGCACCTCTGCACCACTGTGAGGTTTGGGCCCTGAGGTTTTGTATTTTAGTCACGCTAGCTCAGCTTTAGCAGCCAGACAAGGCAGAGATGGAGATGTCACTGAAATTTTAAACAGAATGTGTTCCATAACCAAAGATTTTGAAGTTTGGGTCAGAAATCAGAAGAACCGCTCTCATTTCATAATCAGGCTTCTGCAACCAGCTTCAGGAAAGGGGAAAAAATCCTGCAAAACACATGTGAAAAAGGGAAAGTGAAGATATTTAAAGACAGCTCAACTAATAGGCTGAACTAGCGCCCCCTAGAGGCACCACACCAACGGTTTGAGAACGTAGAATCGTTACTTACACTCTGAAACCAACAAACACAATTTCATGCTTCAGGGAGAGTGGAAATGAAAGTGAAAGTGTGTGCTGTTATCTCTGTTTATGTAATAGATGTCATATGTGTTCAGAGTGCCAAGCACGACTTTCCAACACATTTGGACACCACAGGTCCAGATCGATCAATAAGCGCACACTGACAAGATCCTGACACAAAATCTAGAGTCAGAATGGAAGAAAGGGAGGGGACACCGCAGACAGGAGTCAAACCATGGAAAAAGCTCCAGTGACGACTCTCTGGAGGGGTTGGCAGGTACAGACGCTGGAAAGGTTGGGCGTGTTCGGCTCCCGGCTCACCGAGAGACAGACCAGCACGTAGAAACACAGATCACAGAGGACTGGGTTGGAGCCAGGTCGGGCTGACTTCTCAAAAGATTTGGTTTTGTTTTTGTTCGGATCCGCTACTCATCATTTATTAGGTTCAGTTCATCATTATCTTGTTATATAATACGAGGTTTAGGGGAACGATAATTGCAATGAAATACCAAGACAAGGAGAGGAATTGGAGGAGAACAGCGTGAAGGGATGCAGGGTGGAGATGAGTGGAAAAAGGCTGAATGATTAGGAAAGCAGAAAAGAGGAGTGGAGGTGGAAGAGGAATCAATATGAAGAGCGAAAGCAGCGATAGAGGGTCTGTGTGCTCGGGACTTGATAGCTGGCTCAGTCACACACGGAGACACCTGCACATACGCACACACACACACACACACACACACACACACACACACACACACACACACACACATACATACTCTTTCCATTCGCTCTCCGTTGTCCCACCTGGCCAGAATGAGAAAGGTTTACTACTCTAATTTCATCCCTGTAAAAAGTCTCGATCTGACTATTTATTTTATAAACTCGGTACAGAGCAGAGTAACTGGTGGAAAACGTATAGTCTTACTCCGGGCTGCCAGCTATCATATCCTGTATGCCTGCCTAAAGTATGACCTATGAAAATACAAGGTCATTAAAAAAAGATGGCCGCGTGACAGCACCCAAGGTAATTCATCATTTTCCAGTCACACACAAAGAACTTACATGTATATACGGAGCGAGCCCAAGCTAAATACGGGGAAGTCACCGTATCACACATGGTTGTACTTATCCCCTCTAAACCAAACCTTGTGCTCAAGTTTTCCATAATTCTGTATATTGGTTTTTCTAATTGTTTGCTGATATTTGGCCCCGTTCACTTGATTTTTTTGTTAGATAATGGGATAGAACAGCAGGATCCACATCGTTTTGTAGTTGCTATCTATCTATCTATCTATCTATCTATCTATCTATCTATCTATCTATATCTATCTATAATCCATCCATCCATCCATCTCAAAAAATCTCACTTTCCTTGGGTCATTTTTAACACTCATTAACAATAAAACCCTATAGAAAGACAATGTAAAACATGGAAAGATAAAAAAAAAAAAAAACTGGGTACTTCAGCTCTGTTTAAACTCCCACACGGCCCCGCGGCCTTATGAAAAGCCGACTCTGGTTACAGGCTTGTAATTGGGGATTAACACCTGGGTCAGTGTTATGATTGGATAGCATTTGCCGTGTGGAGATGAGAGAAACATAACTCCCGTACGCACGTGAAACTCATCCGCGGCCCCTCGGGTGCGGAAGATGAACGATAAAATACGCACATAAATTAAAATAAAATAAAATAAAGTGAAAAAAAAAAAAATATATATATATATATGTATGTATCACCCACTCGCACAATGATCTTTGGTTCTTTCTGATGAAAAGCATATAAGCAGAACAGAATGAAATCAATGGCCTCATCCTAACCGACACAGGCTGCACCCAACCATTCACTCAGCAATTATTGTGCCACTTGAATCAATAGCAATACACCCCCTCACAAGGTAATTTACCCAGTCTTTGTGAAAATAAAACTACATCTTGCAAGTGAAGCACATTATTGAAAACAGCTCAGGGCGTGTGACTGCGCGCGCTCCATTTTCACGAGCAAAAACACGTATGTATGTGTGTGTGTGTGTTTTAAGATAAAGTAACATATGTGCAGACAACGGCTGCACAAAGCTCTCATTTTATTACAGCAACGCGGCTGAACAATAGTGGGCACGCTTCATACATAATTCAAATCAAAAAGCGCCGACTGTACGAGCATCCTTAAACAACCTTGAAAACAAAGTTGGGCATCTTCGCCCGGCCAATACATCTGTAAAGTTAATGGCTGAAGTTAATGCACATCTATTGTCCATTTATTAAGCCTATTACTGCCCTGCCAGTTGCATCTTGTAGGCGAAGCGGCACAACCGCGGCCAGCAAATGCAGAGTGCTTCAGGACAGCACGGTTATCGACGTGAGCGCTCGTAATGGAAAAGGGCCGATGAGTGCTTTGACTTTGACTAACTCACTTTTATGACTTCTCCAAAGTGCTGTTGTCCAGGAATTAATGGATTGAGGCGGATGGGGACGGCTGTTGAAGACATAGCAATCAACTATAAAGCAAGAGAAGAGGCTCTTGTAAGTGTGTTGATTCAATGCTTTATCACTTGTAGACAGGGCTTCCAAATGTTTCAAAGATCATAATTATAGATGACAGCGATTAAATGTTCACTATCGCAGCGTGGTTTTGATCTAAAGTGCCCTGCAGTGCTCTCAGTAAGACTCAAACCTGGGTCCTGTTTTTTGATGTGTAGATGTGGCGGCATGGCTTAGGCGGTAGGGTGGTCGGTGGTTGCCGGTTCGATCCCCGTCCGTTCATGTCGGCCTTGCATGGTTACCTCGGCTGTCGGTGTGTGAACGGGTGAATGAGAGGCAGACATTGTACAGTGCTTTGGATAAAAGCGCTGTATAAATGCAGTCCATTTACCATTTCATGGGATGTTGGTAGCCATTTAAATGATGGATGCGTCACAACTCAGACTTTTTCTGTGTACAGATTAAGGCAAAAATGCAGAGCGCGATGTATGAATGGAGTAAATGATGTGTTGTTTGCTGAATATATCGATGCAATCCAACAATGCCGTTTCAAGATTGACTTTAATTTTAGTATTTGAGAAAAGAAGTCTGGGGAATAAAAAGAATTAAAAAAAAAATCCAAAAAATCTGAATTATGAGGGGAAATGTGAGAAATCTAAAAAAAATAAGTGACTAAGTTAATCTTAAGTTTTTTTCTTTTTGATCCTAATCTTGTGTAGATCTTAGTGGAAAAAATAGATTGAAAAAAATAAAGTTCTCGCCTTACGTGGATTGGACTCAAAGTTTTAAAATGCAGGTAAACAAACTGACAAACTCAGGGAAAGATTTGCTCCAGAGAGGGTGTGAAAAAGTGAAGAATTACCCTAACGGCCTCAGACTCTTAATAATAAATGCTTCGGTATCGACATCTGAAGATTTGCTTTCCTTACTGTCTGCTTTAATCAGAGAATAAAATGTAAGCTCTCTTTCAAAGTCTGTTAAAATAGCAGCTTTATCTTTCCGCCGTCTACCCAAGCAGCTCCAAGTGCGATAACAGCAATAAGACCCAACTCTGGACAACTACCTGTCAGTCAAAAGGATGTCTTCACGCTTACATCACCCGTTTGCGTCGTCCGCGATTACGTGATCCTCAATGTTTGCAAAATCTCTCTTTCTTTCTTCCCCCCTTTTCTCTCACTCTCTCTCTTGTACCCTCTTTCAGCCGGGCTCAAAGAAAGGAGATTTTATCCCCAGCTGACTTGTGATACGCGCCTTTTCCGAGGTTACACGCAACTTACATCACTTGCCTAAAACAAGGTTGTTGCAACGAACGATATCTAGAAAGAACGCGGTCCCTGAGAAACAGAGTCTGATATGTTACAGAAAGGGACCGTGGCAACGCGCTACTCCGGGCAAAAACACACTGCTACACGTTTCGTCATCTCGCGCGAGGCTACGGGGTCATTTTACATTCAAATTACCAAGCAGAATGGAGACAGCGTTGGCCGACTTTGATATTTTGGATTATTCATAGAAGCTACAATGACTTCAAAGCCTATCAGCAGGAGACGTAGTCAAACAATCTCCATTACACACTTCATAAGCTAGAATTGCCTCTGAGTGCCACGTGTGTGTACGAGTGTGTGCTATGATCGTACAGTTGGAGACTCAGAAAATGATATGATAACAGTGGCTGTAATGTGTCACTGGAGAGTACTTTGCTCCGGGAAATCCCATTTTTCAAAACAACAGATCTCGATCTCGCCATGCGAATTTTCCAGACTTGACAACTGCGACGTAAACAATTTCGTGTGCGGGTGTAAGATGGCATTAGTCAGACATAAGATATCATCATTATCGAGTTAAATGGGGAAATGCATATAGGCAGACTACAGAGACGCACGCAAGTACAGACAAAACATGTGATCTCGACACACACACACACACAACACCGTGAGCATGGACACTGATAGGTAGGTGTTGATGTGAAAACCAAGAGGCATTGAAGCCGTGGCGGGCCTGTAAATTGAACACTAATGTCCACAACATTCCAAGAAGGAGCCTCCGGGATTGTATACATGGTCGCACACTCCAGGACAGACACACACTGGGACACACACACTCACACAGTACACTATAATGGGTGAAGAAAGGGAAAAGGACGGATAGGTAATGGAATAGATGAAGCGACACCAACGTGTGTGGAAGTACTCATGGTGATTGCTCCTTGTGGTTGTGTGTTGGGTGCAGATGTGGAGAGAGAGAGAGGAAGAGAGAGAATGGAGGACAAGGGAGGAGGTGGGCAGATGTGTGATAGAACGAGAGAGAGAGAGAGAGCAAGAAATATTGGTATGCAAGAGTTGTATGACCCCTCTTCTTTTTCTGTCATTCCTGTCCTCCAGACCCTACACATTCACAGACACACACACACACGCTCATACACACAATCATCGACAGCCAGATGGAGCAGTATGCAGAGCATGTCCCATCAAACTCCACCCGCTTGTCAAGAAGATGTATGGATGCGACGCCCTACCGCAAACACACACAGGCATGCAGACGCATGGATGCATACGTACACACACACAAACTCACTCTCTTTCTCTGTCACATACACACACACACATCTGTGTGATCTTATTTCCCTGTTTGTATTCATTTCCCTCCCTAGCAGCAGAGCAGCATCATCACCAGTTTCTCTCTGTCTCCTTTCTTTCACGCCTCATTCTTGCTCTTCCTCACTTTTCCCTTCGATCCCTCCTCTCTCTTTCATTTTCTGTCTTATCTTCCTTCCCTCCTTCCCTCCGCGAACACTCACTCTTCCAGAAAGTTCCCGATAGGCAGTTAAACGACTTTCTTCTCCTTCTGTTCAGCACTGCTGGCTGCTGCTCCATCACTGTCTCCAAGCACCATTAAATGATGCACGTCAGACACTTTTGTTACATGAAAATAAAACACGGAGGCTATCGTTCATTACAAGTAAAATTTTTACAAACCATCCCTTGTTCTTCCTTAGGATCTGAAACGTATTCATTCATCTTCGTGTCCAACTGTAAAGCCATGGTGACTCTCCCGTGATTCTTTTATCAGTCCATCATTCCTGATATTGACACTGTCATGGCGTGCAGCAGTTCGGTGCATTAATGGGTAAAATAACATCACTTTCAACTGATATGCAATGAGAGATTTTAATGGATACAATGGATCGTTGTGAATTATTTATATCCATTATTCTGTTTCTTCAACCGCGAGTCACACTGCAGCCAAACTGAACAACATTTCACTTTCTCACAATTTGAACCACGCGAAAATGCTGAAGATTGTTTTAACGTCATGACAAGAATGGAAATTTGTAGGAACTATTTAACAGTTCAGCCTGTTTGTTATCTATATTGACTTTAATTTACTCTAATGTACGTAATATCTCTAAAATAAAAGAGAAATATTACATTTTTATGTTCTCACTTGGAAAACTCTGCAATAGATTCGCAAAACACACTGATCCACATCTAAAGCACTGCTGTGCACACTGAGAGAAAACAAGCAGTTTTAGGCACTGTCTCTTTCAGACCTCCAACACGCAAAACACACAAACGCACACTTGTTCTCTAAATTCCTGGGTGTGCATGCAGGTAAATGTGTCAGGTGAGTTCGTCTTACTGGATGCATTTCAGGCTACGTTTTTGGGAATTCTGGGAAAATTGGGAAACTATAAGCAAGGGTACATAACAAAACATATCAAAAAGCACAACATTAAAGTCAAACGCTAGATAGATACAGTAATCCCTGATATTACAGTACAAGATAACATTTTTACTCCTGATCAATACAGACTATCCTCCAACATATCTATATTTTTCTCCCTGTGTAACATCATGTGTTTACTCTTTATCAAGCCAGAAAAGACATAAGGAGATTTCTCAATCGCACACAAAGGTCTGAACGCCATCTGTTCCGGCACGCAAACATTAACGTGCACACGCAGTCACCAACACACACGCAAAATACATAAAGATGCATACGTACGTACACACAAACACAAGGAACAATGAAGCATATGCGGTGTATAAGATTAGAAGTCTGTCACTCTATTTTAAAAAAAACTGATTTATAGTGATGTCTGTTTTACCCATCTGTTGAAATAAAGAGGAGGGGGGGGGCAAGTGTTAAGAAACAATAAAAATGATTCACAGTGCCCGTTACGCGTCCTCTCAAATCGAACTGATTCCTGCCACATCTTGTTGCCAGGCAAAAATGGAACTACAGGGTCCTGTAAAAGAAAGACAGACAAAGGAAATGGACGGTGGAAAGCAATGACAGAAAGAGGGTGGAGAAGGGAAAGAAAAGGGTCAGAGAGAGGTAAAGGAGAGAGAGGAGGGGAGAAACAGACAGAGAGCCAGAGACACAGAGACAGACGCAGAGAGAGGGAGAGGAAGAGAGAGACAGACAGAGAGAAAGGGTGACACAGAGAGAGGGAGAGGAAGAGAGAGACACAGGGATAGATGCAGAAAGAGGGAGAGGTAGAGAGAGAAAGAGACAGAAACAGAGACAGAGAAAGAGGGACAGAGAGACACAGAGAGAGAGAGAGAGAGAGAGAGACAGAAACAGAGAGAGCAAGAAAGACTGACACAGACACAGACAGAGAGAGAGGAAGAGGTAGAGGGAGACAGATAGACAGAGGAGGAGAGAGATACAGAGAGAGTTCTCCAATATACTAATACCATCATACCATCAGCCATTATTTCACAGTTTTCCACACACACACTCAGTTTTCTTTCATTCCAAGCTGCTCTTGTATCACCATTAAGACCATGATGTCACGTAAATGACACCAAACGTCTGTGTTTTTTTAAACCCACTGACATAAACACACACATTTAGCACCCAGTGGATATTGAACATTGTTTTTCTGTGTTCGGTTCGGCCGGCCTCGGTTAATGTCGGGCAGACACAAGGCCAAGAGAACCCAGTGGACATGGGGCTTTTTTTTCCCCCCCAGGCAAGATTACACGCCAGCACGCAAAATACACACATTCACACACCCTAAATCTGGAGACACTGGAGGGACACATGGCTTTGTTTTCTTAAGCTTCATACGACGATGGGTTACCATTTGTGTCTTTATGATATAGGACAAAATAACACTGTACACAGTAAACAATGGAAATCTCACAGCGAGGGTTTTCTGGTAGGTTTTTCTATTTGAAGGTCTTCACACACACTGCTATCACACAACCCCAGCGAGAACACATATCTACAAACTACACACGCGCCGGCACACACACAGACTCCCCTGATGAACTCCTTGACCCTTGTAGAACAAGTACAATTTGAAATCACTGAAGCATGCACTCTATTTCTAAACACATTTATACACGCCGATACACACACGCACACACGCGCACAAGAAGTGGCAATTTGTGTCTTTTTGCCCCGTTGTGTCCCCTTAAGCTAAATGGAACTCTATTTTCTCTCTGCAGCATACGTGTATCTGTGTGTGTGTGTGTGTTTCCTGTGTTAAAAGGAGTCGTATCCCTTTCTGCACGAGCAAAATCAATTTTCGACAGACAGTAAGGGCCCTCGTGTTTTACATGACAGAGGGAGGGAGTTTCCTTTTATTATGTGGGGGGGAG
>OMNV01016968.1:0-10812 GCA_900303265.1 Brotula barbata
ATAATAAATAATGTCATTGCTATGCTGATAGTGCCAAAGGTCGCCGGTGAATGCGCTCCGTCCGGCCCACTGAGGTTCACGTCAGAACCGTTCTCAAAGTTGTCCTGATTTGATTTATTCCGTTTTCCCTTTTCTCCCTCCCATCTGTATTCCCCCCCCCGTCCTCCTCTAATTCCTTGCACCTGTAGGTATTTTCTGCCGATGTTCTGACCCTCGTCCACCCAAAACTTCTCCCCACGTTCAGAGCCGTCACCGTCCACCTTCCCCCAGAGCACTTCATCTCATTTCCATGAGTTGCAGACATGGAATTTCCGGATCCGTCCGTCCCTTCGTCGCTCGTTTGTTTGGTTCCAAGAAGTGAGATTTTGGCAGAGAAAGTTATCTACTTTCACAAATAACACAAACGAGGAGGGGAGGATTTTATCATCCTCCTCTGATTCTGACCGGCGTGGACACAAAAATCAGATCTGGGCCTCTTCCATACGCGTTCCTACACCGGATACCCATCGGATCGGTGACCACGCGTCCTCGGTGGGAACAGTCAAATGTGTTTTGTGTGTTTTTTTTGCATGAATAGGTGCCAGCAGCAACAAAAGACAGCAATCAGCAGTAGGAAGACGAAATCCAACACATAATTATCACACGGGAAGACGCCTCAGTTCAATCGGAGCCCGAGGGAACGCATCGGAACCGTCGTGCGTTTGAATCGGTAGCTGAAGAAGCGTGGATACAGGCGGTCTGGACCGTCGTCTTCCTGCTGTTTGAATCAAGTGTTTTTGTCAAAGACGTCATAGTCCACTGATGTCGAGCCGCTTAGAGGATCCAGAACCAGAACAAGACCAGTCGTGTGAGAGACCGAGGACGTTGTCAAAAGTCACGGAGTTCAAGGACAATCTAAGACATCAGAATTTGTGTTGTTGTTGTTGTTGTTGTTGTCGTTGTTGTTCTGGGTCTAAAATCTGGCGCCGATCACGGCGAGAGCGCTTGGCGAGGGCGACATTTGTTAATTTGCCGGTGTGAGAAGGGAAGCGAAGACAAAGGCGGAGGACGAGGACGTGTGGAGGCTGCAGGAGATGGAGGGAAGATGAGAGGCGGCGGGTCCCCGAAGGAGAGAGGCGCGTATAAACGCGGCGTCTCCGAATGCGTGTCCGCCGAGGACGACGCACAGAGACGCAGGGATGTGAGAATTCAATTCAATAGAATCCTTTTCAGAGGATATTAAATGAAGCGGGCTTTGTTAGATCGCTCCCACGAGGGAACACGCTGGCCTGCCACTTGGGCTACATGACACCCTCTCTCTCTCTCTACGCGACACACACACACACGCGGCGTGAAAGGAAACGCAGAGCCGCAACTACAACCTGGACGAGGACGACTCAGGTACGGGCGCAGAAGCGACGTGTTGCCGACGTTGGGACGGAGACAAAAGCTGAGAGACGGGCAGGAAAAGACTTCTTCACAGCGTGAGAGGTGGAAATATGAAAGGAGGACTGTGATGATAACAGACAGATAAAAGCAGAGAGACAGCTTTCTCTCCCCCCCGAGAGAGAGAGAGAGAGAGAGAGAGAAAGAGACAGAGATATGATAATCTCATTGTGACCTTCTTCAAGCAACCGAATAGAAACATCAAAGGAAGAATAAAGGAGGAAACAGAGAACAGAACTAACAGAAAAAAAAGCATGGAGACACATTGAAGACAGTCAGCGGTCTGAGTCCCAGCAGAGATCCTCCTTTGTCTCGGAGACACAAAAAAAAAAAAGAAAGACAGAAAGGGGAACCGTAGTACAGAACAGAAGAACGGGCGAGCGAGTCCCACCGGTTCATCATTTAGACGCTGGAGTACAAGCAGAGCCCATCGCAGCTTTCATCAGCAGCGATCCAGATGTGCTAACCAGGGGCTGTGATCTGTATGCCATCCAACCCGCAGCCAGGTGTTAATGCAGTCCGCACAGCTGGGACAAAGCCGGAGATAAGGCACGATAAAAAGCTCTCCACGCCTTATCTCCCTCGCCTCCGCTCGCTCTCACTGACTCCGAATGGGGCCTGGTGGATTTGGCGGAAACGGGTACCTGCATTTGGACCGCGGAGAGAGACAGCCAGCATCAGGGGTCGACGAGTTCGACGGGAAGAGACGGAGCTCGTCCACGAGACGCGGCTTCGTGAAGTCATCTCAGGTCAAGAAGAAGATGGAACATTCAAGAAAAAAAAAAAAAAAAAAAAAAAAAAAAAAAAAAAAAAAAAAGTCCTGCACAACCACAAACACCACAATCCAGACAATAAGGCACTCAGAGCAGAGCGCTCATACCCCCGCCAAGGCCAAACGGTCCTCCGACGATGTCATTCAACAGGTCAGCGACCTCCAACCGGGGACAAACCAGCAAACATTCCATCCTACCAGGTCCCGACCCAAAGTTACTGACAAAAATGGAGCTGCTGTTGTTATAGCGCCACCACCAGGTGGAGTGAGGATTCCGTTTTCGAACGCCCACAAAGTTTGGTTCCAGCAAACTCATTCGTTCACAACATACAGCAGATTATATACCAACATATGACGTTTGTCTCACTCCGATTTGTGACATCACTCTCACTAAATGATGGAACAGTTAACTTTGGGAGAAAAAGAAACAGTTTGGGAGAAATTCAAACCGGTGGAAAATCCACCAGGCTGAGCCTAAATGGGCGTGGCCTAAACCGATGCATGTGGACAGACCCAAAGAATTTAAGTTCTATGACTTAAGGTTCAAAAGTTACAGGCCAAAATGTCATCGGGCCGACAGATACAAATATTTCATGGATTATTTCCCAGATTATGTCCAACCTCGGGCAGACAAACAGCAACAAGACACAATCACAACTGAGAACTACTAAAACACAACCAAAACAACACAACACATACTTTGGAAAACTTTGGAATGTTTAATTTCCTCTCCATTTATTGTAGATGCGCTGGGTATCACTTACACCGATATTTGTTATCTTTGGAAACTGCTGGAATACGGCTACAATTTGACATCAAATCCCAGGGTTTAAGAGGTTAAAGTGGGACGTCGTTATCTGTGTTTAGTGTTACGCAACTCCATTGTTGTGCTCGTCCCAGCCTGGCCTGAAAATGTCTTCCGTGGCTCCCAGAGCTTTTAAATATGGATACACATTACTTCTCCTCTTCTCACGTTGCTCTCATCTTTTGGAATGAGGACCACGGGGTCTCCGCAGCGGCGTGCCTGTCCCCGGATTACCCTTCCTTAACGCTGCAGCCTCGTGTTTGTCTTTGTCGGTGGCAGCACTGAAGAGGTGCTCCGACACAAAAGTCTAATCTTTCAAAATGCACTTTGAGGATGAGTGTACGCGCTGTCTCCCCGGAAATGGAACAACAGAGAGGGAGGGCACGCGTGTCATCCTCACAAAGGCGAAGAAAAGACAAAAGTTGCACAAATACTTTCCCGCTCGTTTTGCCGTCTAATTTCCTCGGTTCTACTTTGTCCTCTCCAAACTTGTTTCAAGAGGCTACAACGAGCGGAAACACGGCGATCAGTCACGTCGCGGTGAGTCAGGACGTGGAGTGGGTCTGAATATCAGATTGTCGTGGCTCCAGAATCATTATTACTCCTGTTCTCCATCCCGACGCGGCCTTTTATTTCCTCTCCTTTCATTTCCCAAACCGCAGAAACGTCCAACTCATTTTACACCATTTAGGTGCCATCATCGGCACAATTGAACAATTGGACGGCTTCTTACAAGGAAACCGGGAGAATGTCACATTTTTACTCTACTCTGCTCTGACAGAGAGGTTATTGATGATGAGACACGGGGAGATATTTACGCGCGAAATCATCACGATCCTCTTCAGAGCAGTTTTAGGGGTCTTTTAGTCTTAGATCGTGAAGACTGGGACACAAATGGACGTAAGTTTAGTGCATGGTGGTCATTTGGGAATCATTTCATAGATCATGTTTCTGGTTCTACTATAGAGTATAGAACCGAAGAAGCCCTTTGGACGAGAGGCGAAACGTCTTCATGTATCTTCCAACAAGCCCAGTTGCCGTCGATTCAACCCTTCTTCAATAGGGGACATGAAAGGACCTTATAGAAAATAGGATCATAGCCCGAGGAGAAACTTCCCGACGGCAATAAAAGACATGTTGTCCTTTGAAAGTCAGTTTACGACGCTGCATACATTAGAAATGTCGGAATTACCCCCGATAAAACCAGCAAATCCGTCTGAATGGCGTGGATCAGTCACAGTTGGTGTCATAAATGGTGACATGATTAACGACTAATTACACACCAAACGCTGGCAGCTTCCTTCAGGGGAAAAAAACCGAGTGGATACCGAGGAGAAAGTGGCCGTTTCATTCAGTCCTGAGTTCCACTTGTTCCGTGGTATTTATTTATTTAAAGGATGCCACAGAAGACAGATGGCTGGAAGCCTCCAACATCTCCTCCAGGCTGCCTTCACCCCTTTGGAATTTCATTCCAGTACATTACATTAAATTACCCGGTAATGCAATACTGCTACATTTTTCAGAGAGATTAAGCTGTGATTTTTCTTTTTACCCTTTCAGCCCAGAGGCACAAACTCGGGCGGTCGAGTGTCAGACGGAAAAGAGGTAAATGGAAAACGCGCAAAAAGTTCTCGTCTTCATTGCTGTCGACGCGTCCCACCGCAGAGATCTTGTTCTCGTCTCCCGGTTGGTCCCTCCTCGAGCGCTCGAGTGCTCTTAAATCCGTGTGCGTGTCACACGTTGTTTGTTGTGTGTAGAAACCATTCAGCCGTGGAACCCTTTGCACTTAGACCGGATCAGTTATAGTTTGATCATCCCGACACTCGAAAGCTTTACGTTAGCGTTTGATGAGTCTGCCGCTCGCTCCGGGGTACTCTTGTGAACTGTAACCACAGCACGACACCAACACGAACACACACGCACGCACGCACACACACACACGCACACACGCATTCTCTACTAATTTCATCCCGGCTTTGGACGGATGAACAAGGACAGTTGAAAATCGTCTTACTCCCACTCAGAATTCCGAAATGCACCGGGAAGCGTGAAATTGTTTTATTTATTTACGATCTGCCTAGTTGTCCCTGAGAATGAATGTGACTGACATCTTAGAACGGTGTGAGAAAGACTTTTAACGACGCAGTAAAGAAACAGATGAAGGACAGAGAACGGGGGCCGCTGAAGGTGAACGGATGAAGTGAGGGAGGAGAGAGGAGCGGAACAGGAGAGGCGGAACAGGATCGCATTCAGGCTTTTTTTGGGCTTTAAACCATACAGACACGTTCCCGTTTGGTTAGCGGCTGTAAACACACACACACTTACTGTGTGTGTTTACAGCCGCACACGCACACTTACTGTGTGTGTTTACAGTTTGAGCCTTGAATATGACGTCCACTAGGGGGCAGTGTGAGTGATGGAGCATCTTTCCCGGTCAGCGTTAGAACGCCTTAAAAAGTACAGCTCAACCCTTTAACCTGGGGGGTTTTCAACAGGTGGTCCGTGACCCCTTGGTGGTCCCTGACTTAAGTTATAAGTCATAAAATTTAATGTAAAAAAATCTTAAAATTGTAAAATGTCTATTTTTTTTTTTAGCATTTGTTGAGAATAATCCGATCGTTCTAAATGACACCATGTAACTCCATTCCTCTGTTAGAGTGGATTTTCAACTCTGTCATACCTGAGGAATAAGTGCTGGGCTAGAGCGGAGACGAAAAAGGACACGAAAAGGACTGTCCCTGTCCACCACTGGACTGACAAGAAGAGACAGATTGTGTCCAACTCGCCACATCCTGAAATCTCAATGATACATAAGAAACAAAGTTCATCTGACCCCCCCAACCCCTACATCAAAGGTCCACAGGTTGATTCTGAGTCAGGAAGGGGTTCCGTGGGACAACATAGGTTGAAAACCCCTGATTTAACCAAAGAACAACTGAGGACAATCCGGAACTCTTTGTTCTTCTCTTTGTGGAACAGTGCTCTGACAACAGATCAACGTTCTATAAAAAACTTTCGGAGTTGCTGGATCAGCTTCTCTTTGAAACTTTCAGACATTTGTTTTGGCTGTAACTGTCATCGCGGCGCTGATGCAGTTTAAGACAAGCTTAAAAAAAGATTAGCGCTCGCAAAATGCAGAAATTCTCCGTTCTCCGTCTTCTGAACGCGTAGAGCTGTTTCTCAAGGATGAGCGCGATGAGCGATGAATGTGCCTGATACGTAGAGCAGTCAAAAACAACATCTAAATTACAGCGACCCTCCTCGGCAGACGGTTGTGTTCTATTCACTCTTCAGCTTTTATAGTGTTTTAGAGTGCTTTGCAATTTTGCATTGACAGACTCAACAGCATTTTCTGACAAAGCTGCATTCGGAAATTTTTCAAACCCATTCGATAAAAGCCGAACCAACAGTATGTGTGATTTTTTTTTTTCCTTTTTTTTTTTTTCCTGCAATTCCTCACAAAACACCCCAGTACTGACGCAGCACAACCCTCAAAACTTTTACCACAGTCTTGGTGACAAGCGCGAAGAAACTACTCTTCCACTGACAGAAGGAGAAAATTTGCAGCATTAACCACAAAGCAGCTATCGGGGGGAAGCGACGATGATGCTGGTGGTTTTCTCATTCCCCCGGTAGATAATAAAGTGTCAAATATCAGTGCAGAATTTTACAGGCTGCAACATCTACTCCAGGATGTCTGCAGCTCAGGCGGAAACATTACTGAAAACGCTGGAAGCTCCCATCAAAAAGAAGCGAACCAATTACGATCCAGTGGATCCGGAACAGCAGCTGGCAGTTTGTCTGCGGCGGCGACGTACATCTGTACACACAAGGCTGCGCTGATTGCAAGAGGAAGTTGAAATAAAGGAGAGAGAAAAAGTAAAGAGCAGGGTGAGCGTTGGTCCTATCACCTATGGCTGGATTAGCATTTTCGTGAATCTTGCGTCGGAGGCTCGGCAGAGCGTGACACACACACGAACGCAGATCTCCCTCAAGACCTCACCCTCGAATCGAAACGCTACAGAATTGCTTCTCGACCCGTATTTAGCAAAGAGGTGTGCGACAGGCCGCGTATCAAACTTTTATCGATACAGCCATCCACTTATCTCTCAAAGTACTCCACACGCCCTCTTCAAACGTCTCCAGACGGTTATGAATCCGTTCAGTTCACTTAAGAATCCAAAATGATCAAAAAATGTCCAAATGGGACTAAATGTGTTGCTCTGTTATCTTTTTTCTTTATTTTCTTGTAAAAGCTCTGGGATCCGCAGGAAAATGACTTAAATGCACCCAACTTTTGATGACATTTCACAAAAATCAAGGATCAATCAAAGCGGACCGAAAAGCCGAAGACGTCTCTGCGGATCCTGCTGTTGGGTTTTATCCGTCGTGTGCCAGTGTGGGACCAGACCACTACCTCAATCAAATGTGATTTACTTCTGCAAAGGGAGAAAGTCTGAGCTAATATTATCCAATCCATTTGATAACGACGTGAAAAAAAGGCCGCGCAGTCAGTGGGTTTCTCGCTAATGGACTACGCTGACGGCTAGCGCACAAAAAGCCGTGCACTCTCCTTTCAGCTGAGTGACACTTGTTTGGCCATTGGAAATTTCAATTTTCTTTGTCTTCTGGCACAGAGCTCTGCTGGATGTGCAACAAATCTCTGAGGGGAGAGAGAAGTCAATGAAATCAGTCATCTGTGGTCAAACGAATGCATTAACGCCGTTCGGCGGTTGGCGTCGTCGAAGAGACGCCTCCGCGTTCGGAACTTTCAACTTGTTTTTCTGTGCCAGATATTTGTCAAACTGCAACGGGATCGAATTGTTAATTTGCCCTTGTACTGTGTCAAAAAAGAAAAAGAAAAGCATTGTTGATAAGCCTTAATGACGCCGGCGTTATTCCGCAGCCTGAACGGATAAACAGGGATAAAACATTACCGAAATGTTCACCTTAATCTTTGCAAAAACCCTCTGAGGTCAGACTTAACTTTGAATATCTTAAATTTGGCTTAGAGCAACGAGTCACAAAATGGTAATGCAGAGTCAACAATGATAAGGCATCCATTATCCGGCATCCAGACTCCCAAACATGGTCAAGGACACGCGTTGGCGAAAGGGCTGGAAAAACAGAAAAACAGGCGAGAACAAAGGGGGAGCGGAAGAGATGAAACGGTGGTCCGTCGACAGCTTTACCTATGCTGGATTCCTCGAAGGAGATGGTTGTAGACGCTCTCCCCAAAGCGTTGACGGCTGTCACGTTCACCTTGTACGGGAAACTGGAGAAGACCTCGGGAAAGCGGACGTGACATCGATTCTTGTGGACGGCGTCTCTCTGCACCTCCAGGCCCCGTTGGTTATGTCTGCAAAAAAGACAGAGAGAAGCACGAGAGGAAGGTAAAATATAAACCCACATCGCATTTTTCACGTTTACGCCTGTGTATTTTTTACCCTGATGGGAGATATGCATACACACCGAGAGCCAAATGCGGAGGACACAGTTTAAAGGTGTTTCCGTAATGGGTATCATATATCAAAGCAACAACATAATTCTATTCTCAGCGCCCGAAATTGCTGAATCGCCACCCTGCTCCAAAGAAGAGTTATCTTGTCACTTCGATTTGGGAGTTGGCCAAACTCACATTTCAGCATTTTATCAGCCTGATGTATCCTAATTCATCAATGCTCTACTTTGCCAGCCCCTTTAAAGTTTTGCTCGTCTGCTAAAATCCTTTATTCTGTCACGAACCGACAATACAACGAGACTTTACGCCGCATTTGCGGGGCAGGAGTGAATCGTAATACAACGTTTTTAATATTTATTGCAGGAAAAAAACCCTCAAACAAAACAAATAGCGGGTCCATTAGCATCTGCCCAGACAGCTCCAAGGTAGCAGGAAAAGTGAGGTAGGAGTAAATTTGCGCCGCGGTTAGCTAGGCGTCTACCCGTACGATGATTTGGAACAAAGTGCTGACACCTGCAAAACCAACACACATCAACAAGATTAGTTTTGGGATGTTGCTATTTGTTAACGACAAACGTTACATTAACATCTTTTCGGTCAGATTTATCAACTTTAAATTTGTTGTTGTGTTGCTGCGCTGCACAGCTAATTAGCTTCTCTGCGATAGCTTTGTTGCGTCATCGTATATGACGCAGGCTACAGCGTTTCCCTCATTGGATTTGAATGGTGAATGGACAGCATTTCTATGGCGCTTTTCTCCAAAGCTCTTTACAATGTTTGTATCACATTCACCCATTCATACACACATTCACACAACGACGGCCGAGCTAACCGCGCAAGGCCGACTCGCTTGTCGGGAGCATTTTGGGGTTACGGTCTTTCTCAGGGACCTTTAACATGGAGGAGCCGGGTATCGAACCGGCGAGGCTTCGATCGCTAGGTCATCACCCTTGTGTAAGCAAGGTCACTAATACTCCAGTATTATTAGTAGTACTTACATTCATTTGTGTAGATCTGAACAAGTATCAGAGCAGAAGGTAATACCGACCGATAACATACCAAGGAAGAATGAACCAAGAAAAAATAAGAACGACCTTTCATAAAACAGACTAATGAAATATAACATTTTATCATTTTAAGATGTCAAAAAGTGTTGAAATACATAAAAGCTACAAGCTACAATGCCGGTAAATGAATTGTTAATTGAGGCCACATGTAGCCGATCAATCCAAGGTTACTTTGGAAACATTTAATGGACCTTACACACAAATCTCATTATTTCTAATCATACTGTGACTCAGAAAAAGTCCCTAAAATCAATTAAAACCTCAATTTCCAATATTTTTGCTGTATCCCAGATGTGTTGAGTTTCCTTTTCTACAGATTTTGCCCAGAATACAATTAGATTTATTTGGTATCGTTGGAAACTTTCACTCAAACTTAAAGTAAAACATGATAAAGACGGTCTTAAACTAACATTCAGCAGTCAGAACTCAGCGCGATGAAGAACGCCGCGGTCGAGACGGAGCATCCAGACTGAGCAGAGTGTTTTTTTATACTCCAAACGGTGATGAATGCACGTGGTCTTACTGTACTCTCTATAGATTATTCACAAAACGAAACAGAGGACAACTCAGCGGGACATCGAGCAGATGGTCCAACACCTGTTCCACAGGTATGTTACTGTGTCAAGACCACATATTAGCGTTTGGGTTAGTTTTGAGCGATGAGGGTGCAGTCAAATTCTTTCGGGTCGGCGATCAGGAGGATCGAATATCAGAGGCCTCGGAGCGCCGTGACATTCTTATGGCGGAACGTCAATAAGTAGCGCGTTGCTCCTCCGGAACACGGCAGGAGAGAGGAGGGCAGGGGCCAGACGTGGAGGCGGTAAAGGCCACAGTCGGAAGCAAAGTGGAGGGACTGAGACACACGGTCACGATCAAAGGAGAGGAAATGAGTCCTCCTCGGGATGATTAGGAAAGATTACAGGCCTCAGACTGAAGAGAAGAGAAACGTAAGAAGCCTGAAGAATACTGAGGACCAAGAACAATGTAGATCATTAATATGCAACCGAAAGAGGCAAACAAAACCCCTCCAGCGCGTGGGAGACCCAGACCAAGAAAGGCACCACAGACCGGCGATGTTTACCCCTTTGATCCCGGAGATGACTGCCTCTTTTTGATGATTATTTTATGATTTTTGCCGGATATTCTTGACCTATTCACAAACCGAATGAGTGGCGTTTTCAAGGGCTTCAGACACTATGCATACTGACAAACACCCACTTACACAGATAACTGAGTGTACTCATCGACTTGATTTATCTCTTCAAATCCTTCAGGGCGCCAC
>OMNV01016969.1:8202-35659 GCA_900303265.1 Brotula barbata
GGGCTGCCTGTGGTATCCACTGAACACAGCCCTCAGGCCATCGGGTCATCTGGACCACTGTAATCATAACAAATATTTTCTTTTTTTTGCAGTCAGAGACTAAGAAAAACTCTAATAACCCTTAACATGTAAGGGAAAAAAGGTCAAAACCAGCCAGGGGTGCAACAGGAGCTCTAAGTAGGAAAATAATAAATACCAAAGACCAAGAGCACTCCAGCGTCATAAAATATTTAAAGGAAAATAAACTCCGAAATCAAAAGCCAGAATTAAAGAGATAAATTTAGAGCTGAGACAGAACACACGCAGACATACAGTACATACAGTATACAGAGCGTCTGGGGGAGAAGTACTCTGGGTACTCCATATTAAGACGGGGGAGAGGAGAAGATTCCCAGTCATCCAGGTCATGGTTATCCAAGAAGGGTTGAATCCGGGACAACTACATCTCACCTCTCATCCAGGGGGGCTTCTTTAGTTCTAAATGACGGGGAGGAGGGAGGGAATCCCAGGTATCTACCCTCTGTAGGATTGGTATGGACTTCGTTGGTACTACTTGGTTTGTCAGCGCTTGTGACTGTTATAGCAACAGTTGTTATGAGTCTTTGGAGTATTTCAGGCAAAGCGTAAACAATGGTCGCTGGAGTTGTCCCACTAAAGTGTGAAATGTCTCCTGAGACAGCCTTGTATGCGAGTCATACGTGGTGCCTCTCCTCTCGGTCCCTAGATCGCCTCCTCTATTCCTCTTTCAAACCGTCTGTCCTCCCTATCCAAGATGTGTTGGTCATTGTCCTTAAACGTGTGTCCCTAGTCTATCAGGTGTGGGTCTTGACCTGAGGTGCTGACCCCCCAGTGTTGAACCATGTGTTTATTTACTGGTTGTCCAATAGGAGTGAGGTATGTAGTACAACATCAATACCACTATACTGTGGAATATTAATATCAGTATTTACTTCCTGCAACAATGTAAATCAATCAATCTGTTCTGCATTTTTTTGTCATGCGTTTTTACTGTTTACTAGTTATCTGTTTTTGCTTTTTATGGTTTATTTATCTACTATGTTTGTATTCTACTGATGTCTTCTGGCTCGTGTGCTGCCCACTCAAACACCGGCTGGGGGCCAGTAATAGGTCATCTTATCTTATCATACCCTCACTTTACCTTTGCCTAACCCCAGTTTACAGACTGGGCACGTGTTTAGGAAAGGTCTGCTATTTCTATTCAGCCGATGAATAAACGTCAACTCGTTCATGTCCTCTCACCGATTTAACTGCATCGGTGCAACAAGTTCAGTTCTGGCCGTTGGACCAAACGCATCCCACACTGAAATCTGCACCTAAATGTGGGTGCATCAAGTCCCGAAAGACACAAAAACCTGATCCAGTCTGGTAAAAATCAGCTGATCCAAAATTGGTAATTAACACACATTACACAGTTATAACACACACCAATACAAGAGTACTCTGGTGACAAACATGGATGAGTTTACATGATCAGAGTACTAAAATTGAGGACTTGCTGAGTAAAGTTGGCTTATTGATGTCACGGTCACATTGACTAACAAACACACACATTCATTCAAATACTCCTGTGGCCCAGTTTGTTATGACAACTAAGTAATTAAAAATAGCTTAAACTTAAAAAAGAAAAATGCCAGAAAACCACATTAGCCAAAAAATGAACGCACGCATGTTGAGATGTTAACGCACAAATATTTCATTCGCTTTCACAATTATACTGCTTCTCACCCTTGTACAGAATTTTTTCCCTTATCCTTTTACAACACAACCCAACCAGCAGTACTATTTCAGCCACAGAGGTCAACACCACACACCTCCCTGCAGTGTGTTGTAAGATTTGCTAGTTTTGTCAGCTTCTGTTAAGTTTCACGAGGAAACAGAAAATCAGGCAATGCCAACAAATATTCAGGACCACTCCAAGAAGTCCATACATGGCAGCAATATTCTGCTTCACAGCACCACCAGGGCCATATTTTATATACACACACATCACTGTCATCTAAACAGTCTAATGTGATTCTAGTAAAATTATACACTAAAGGTTATTGTTTGGTTAACTTTCTTGTGTCTCAGTGTAAATATGTGTGATGAGTCCAAAACAACCGTGACCACAAGCATAACAAAAAATATAAACAATTAATTCTTACCCATAGCCTTCATCGCTCTGTGCTGATGTCAATTCCCACGTAAACGGTGTCTCTCAATGTTACAAACAGATAAGTTAGTTTTTATCAACAGTCAGACAGGAAGATGTGATGTCTTTACTGTGTGCATGATGAGCCCTGATTCAGAAAACTGTTCCCTTTATAGCCTGAGAGAGAGAGAGAGAGAGAGAGAAAGATACAGAGATAGAGAGAGAGAGATTAGGAAGTACAGACGTCATCAGACCACACATATTACAGGCCATGTGCTGATGAGGCTGAGGCTCCCTCTATCTCTCTCTCACACACACACACACACACACACTCATATACAGTATGACGAGTGTGTGGTAACTGTTACAGCACGTCTGAGCAAAGGTGTGGTTGCCCACACTGTTGCTTAAAGAGTAAAGGCATTTGTGCCCGCTCAAATGTGTACTAACAAAAGAAAAGAAGCCAAAAACAGGTTGCAGCCTTGGTCAATTTCCATGGAAAGCTGTATTCATTTGTAAAATCAATCATGACTGTCGTACGTGTACAGTAGTAACTGTGTATTCTGTTGCAATCTGTCTCACGCAGTTTACTGTTTTCATCATCACAACCATTATTTGGAAGTAGTGGTGTTTTACACTACACAGTAAAGTGTTCTATTCAATCTATCTATTGATTGGGACTGGAAATATTATTGGAATGCAGTTCATATGTATTACTGATATAAGCTGTGTTACGATGGAGCGACCAGACAGAGTAGTTTTAACGCTAATGAAGAGCCAGACACTGTTTTCAAGTGACAGAGCGTCATCATGCTGAAAATATGAAAGTGGAGAGCAGAACAACTGGTGTGTTTATTCATCAGCGTTCTCTAGTAACACCTGTTTACTCACGACAGTTTGTGAATGAATTACTCGGAGCAGAAACAACTGATCTCGTTATCCAAATTAAACTCTGGGAGTGATATTTTTATTTTCCTCTCTGCTGCTTCGACGTCAATACGCCAGCACACAGAGAAGGAGACAATATGACGATGACAAATCACTCGAAGCACGACTGACTCCTGAACTGCAGGATGACTTACGTCAACTCGATCAGGACTCAGGCTGAAATCACCGGACTTGAACTAAAATCCATCTATGTGACAATGGGGGTGGGGACAGCGGGTCACATGGTGCTGCATGCTGGCAGCTGATTGATCAGTTAGGAAGGAACAAATTTAGGTTTCTCTCAATGAGACTGCAGGGTTGCATGCCAACAGGTTTTGTAGGAAAGCTCCATAATTGTTCCCATGTCCCCAGGAGGAGAGAGAGGGGGAGTCAAAGATAAAAGACCAGCTGACGGTCGTCCAACTTGGCCAGGACAGCCCGGCGGGAGGCCCTCCAGACAGAACGGGATGCCGTGTGCAGCTGTCGGAGAGCACTGCGGACCTCAAGTCAAGTTTTCCCATAGAGGTCTGCATCCATCCTGGCTCCGCCACCCAGAGGGAAGGCCCCACTCTGAGGAGGGCTTCATCCATTCTGCTCTGAGTGGGGATGAGAGGGTGGGGGGAGGTGGCTGTGCGATGTCCAGTCTACATCGGGTGGTGGGGGTATGTGACTATGGGGGTGACTGTGGTTGTACATTTTTATGTTTGAGACAGTGCGGCACATGGTCCAGCAGTCTCAGCACGGAGGCCTCTGATGATCGATCAAACAGGGTCCTACTGAAGTTTCAAAATTCCAAATCAATCCATTACCAATCCATTTGCTACTGTTTAAGTAAGTCTATCTATCCATAAATCTAATTTTATTCATCAATTATTTAGTTATAAATTAGCATACAAATTACATATTTGTCATTTTTGTGCTTTAAAATAAAACTTAAAACTCTGATTTTATCTGTGTATGATAATGATAACAGGTGTATAATTTCTCATCATCGGTGAGATGATGACAAGCTGCTGATCTGAACCTTCCCATGAAACCAACATGGGTGTCACTCTAATGATACTCAGCAGGTCAAAACTGTGTAACCCTGAGGGGGTTACACCCTCCTTACTCAGCTCGAGCTGCAGCTGTTAATTTAATCTGACGAGAGGACTTCACTCATTATGTGTTTCCTGTTAATAATACAACACACACCACCTATTTGACCTGCTCTTCTCTGGCTCAAAGCTCAGACCATTAGGCTTAAAAACACTCCCCAAATAACACACACACACACATACTAACGTGGACTGTCTGCTACAGAAACCTTGCTTCGGTGCAATAAATACCTTCATGCCAGAGCGATATCATATTTCTTTTCATTTCTATTTAAGTGCAACGATGACAATAAAGCTTTCTATTCTTTTCTATTCTATTCTGAGACCTAGCACCTCTGTGGAGGAATTTCCCTCACAGCGTCAACTTAGTTAAGGTCAATGGTTGACCTTAAGTGCACATAATTGCTTGAGAAGTGGAAGCCCTTTAGACAAGATGTGGTGTTGTAGCACACATTACAGATGACAGAAACAGCTGAACTGGAAATGACAGGTGATGCAGAAAAGGTGATGAGACCCGAGCCTGTCATCGACACAAAGTCTCCACATTTCAACTCTTCATCTGAGAGAACATTTTTCACTCTATGCCATCCGAAGACATGGTTACACACAACAATGATGCCTACTCCTTCACTAAATGCATTTAAAATGCCTACAACCACATCAAAAACTGCCAAAAGAGGAGTTAAAGGACATTCAGTGCAACTTGTTTTCAGCATCCCAGCATTCAAAATATAATTCAAGACTAAATTTTAATAGAAATCTATGCATTGCTTTTAGGATTCTGATAAACACTGTTGAAAACAGTGCACACCGTTCCCAATCCACTTGGATCAGTGTGTGTGTGTTCAGTACTGTCTTTTAATTCCAACCACTGCAAACAAAAGCTACAGATAGGCCATCTCATGTAAATAGTGTCGTAATTCTCACACTTAACACCTCTTCAGTACTACAACAGTCAGTAAGGGTTGAGAGTGGAGATCCTTCTGTGTGTGTGTGTGTGTATCTGAGTATTTATGGAATCTAAACCGAATGTCATGTACATGTTATCAGGGTGGTATTACATTGCACCGTTACTCTCTGACCTTCAGACACTGTGAACTGTTAAAAGGCTAAAAGGCAACAAACTAAAGTGCACAGAACTCTAATCAGCCTGGAAATTCAATAAACTGGGTTTAAATTGGATAACCAGCACATGACACAGAGGTTTCTTCTAACTTAGTCCACGTGTACTGTCTAAGTAAATATGGACCAATAAAGATTGAACCTTTACTGCCCTTTTGTAACGTAAATGATCTTTCACCTCGTTTGTGTCACTGTAGTTGTACTTTATGTAAAGATTGTTTATAATTGCAAGTCTGAAAAAACCTTAAGAATCTCCATGGTATCAGTGTAAAGCAAACAATTCTCACTCTCATGTGATGTGTTTCTTACGTCTACCAGCTTTGCCCCACAAGTCATCAATCATCACAATTTGAGCTATCAGGCTCAATTATCAGGCTTCCTCAAATCCTCTACCTACAGTATGTTAACCAAGACAATGAGACATTCAGCTTTGCTCAAGTGGATTTAGATGAGACTGTGCCAAACATACATTCTTAAAGAGAACAATGGGACAAAATATGAATAACACTATGAACCACTTCAACTAAAAGCTCTTGGAATCACACGTTACATATTAAGAATGCAAAGTGAACATCTGGGTTGTCTTTAAAGTGATGATCCTTACTTTTTTGTTTTAAAAATCCAAATGTGACACCAGTGTCCATGGCATTATTGTTGTAAGTTTATTGAATTCCTTGGAAAATGACGTCAAGTCATTGTCGACCTGACGGAAGTGAAAGATTAGATCATTTCAGCAGAAGGCCTCAAGGCACATAAATGAAGCAGACAGATTGACTCCGCCTACTGCAAACCCATCTCATGAATCCTTGTTAGTTTCCTCATGTTTAGCTGTTTTTTCTCCTTAGATGATTGTTAATCTGACATTCTTTCCCCACACCTCAACAAAAGTACCAGAGATTAAGGTTGCGCACAACTAATGTTATCACATTGACTTGTTTATGAATGTAAACGAGATCGGAGGGGCAGACAGAGAGATCACCACAATACATAAACAACCTGAGAATTGCCACAGAGTTTGAATACAGGAGGTACAAACCGCTGAGTGAGAGGGACTTCGCTCTCTCTTTTGTGCCACAATCACTTCACAATTAGCCTGTTTTGCTCTGCTGGCGTGAAAACATTGATAATGTCCATGTGTTAGTGATGACTGAAGGAAACAAGCGTCCCTGAAGGCTTTTCAAACATCTATCTGCTAAGCTTTCCTAACTCACGGCATAGTTTCAGCTTTGTGCCGTTGTCCAGATAGTCTGATGTTCTTAAACTGTGAGATTAGAGTTTGAAAAGTTAATATTGGACAGCAACCATTTGTTTCTTTTTCATTAGGTCATTAAACATGAAATTTGTCAAGTTACAACTCAAAACTTTCCTTTAGATCCAAGAAAGGTCACGGTTTGGGACATTTTCATGGAACTTTTATTTTCAATATAGTACCACTGAACACGCCTGGATAGTTTCCAAAACTATATCAGCTGCTGACCTTTTGATAATCTTTCATAGTTATCTCAATAATTAATTATATTTATGTTTAAATCTCGAGTAATTGTTTGTAATTGTAAGAGTACGTTTTTCTGTGACTTGGATTACATCACCATTACTTATGAAAATGTGAAAAAACAGATTACATGCAGATGCTAAACTGGTAATAAACACAAAAATAGTTCAAAACACAGCATTAAAGGGGGCCATAGTACCAGGAATGGAACATTTAGAGGAACACCAAGTCATGCAGAAAAAATATATATAAAGGGTCAAGCCACAAAGTTTATCTGCACAGAAAAAGGCTGTGTCCAGAACAACACAGAGCAAAGCCGTTCCTCCGTGTTTATGTGAAAGCTTACCTCCTTTACTTGTGGTGTCTCTTCAGCTCCACTCCTGCAGCTGCTGCATTATTTCCCAGCCACCTCGCCCCGTCTGGCTTTATGCCTGTGTAATGTAGGCTTTAAATGTGTGACAGAAAAAAGGCTATGCGGGCGGGTGGGTCGGTGTGTGTGCTATTGTTGTGTGGGAAGTAGCAGTTTCACCCTTTTACAGCGGCTGGAGAAGGTCAAACACTAAACGTGGTGAATGCTGCCACCTGCTGGTAAGACTCAGACAGTGACTGAGTGTTGGCCCATCACCAACTATGACTTCTGGACTTCTGAAAAGGAAAGAAAGATGGTGGTTACTATGTGGTGGTGGTTACTATCACTTCATTATAATAATCTATCATCTTGCTCATTTGCTTTTTCTACTTTAAAGGAGCAGTCTGAAAGTTTGTGAAGTGGAGAGAATGGGAAGTGAATTCTCTCTCTGCCCCCCTGCCCCCTTTCAGCTGCAGCTCTGCTCCTCCCTCCATTGAGGGCTATATCATAAGAATATATCACTTTAATCATGCAGTTAAGAGACATTTCAACATCTGCTTGCAAAATATTTGATGGAAATGTGAAGATTGTCAGCTATCCACGTCATAATACTAATACATAATATTGGAAGTATCACCCTCAGTGATATTGTTTTTGTTTGAGCCTTTACAGATGTGAATTTGTTGTTTACTTAATAGATTTCCTGTCCCTTGTGGTATCATTATGACCTCAGGATGTATTTATTACACCTTCTGTACAGGGGACAAGATGAAGACACTGTCCTCTTAAAGGCGTTATTTCATTTTTATTTAGTTGTTTCCAATGTTGTGCACAGTGTGCAAAGTATTGATCGACATCAGTCTGAATTCATTGATCAACTTCTGTTTTAATGTTTAAATAAAAGACATTTACCTTTAATAATGTCATTTACCTATAAAACCTTGTGGGTTAAGTAAACAAAGTATACAACTGTTCACAAACTTCCAAGGTTGGTGAATAAGATGAAAAAACTATTTTCAAATCACAAATCCTCCTATGTTGTCTCTGACAAAAGTTATGTGGGAAGATATTTGAAGATATTTATATTTGCAAAAAAAAAGTAATGAAAAATGTCCATACATAACATTTTACAACATAGAGGCATAAAATCCCTCAAATATCAAGATCTGTGAAAGATACAACAGATAGGCAGGGCATCTTCATTATCGCAAATGACAGATGAAATTAAGAGCACTGTAACACTGAGCAGGAAAGTCAACAGATACTGTGCAACGTAAGTAACATGCAAAAACAAATTGCAAAAACAGGTCATGTAAATACAGAGTGTAACTGTAAATACAGTCATGTTCTCTAAGGCTAGTTGTTTTTTGCATATCTGCTGATAAATATATCAATGATTATCAAATTTTGACTGATCATATCAGCTTACAGATATTATAAGTCAGTCAGGGTCCACCTGTGCAAACAAAAATGGAAAATTGATAACATATTATCCAGTTCTGTAAACGAGACACACAAAACGAAAACATTGAATGTAAAGTGAGAAATATCTTCCCGAGGAGAGAGTTGGAACATAAACGTCCTTACAGGCAACATAATAAATAATGATTTGTATTAAATACAGTCATATGATTAAATTAATAACAATCAAATCAGTCTCAAAGTGCGTTAAAATCTAGTTAACATCTAAACATTTGTACCTTGATGCATTAAAAAAAAATCCCCTTACAAAAATAACAAATGTCACATTAGTGTCGTAGCTAATAGAAAAGGCTGATTGTGATTTATTTCAATTACTACATTTAAGTGCTATTTACGTCACAGTACTACTGTAGTATTTCTGTGTCCAAATCCTCAGGACATGGAGCAGGATTTAGGCATGTACAATGTATGTACAATGTATGAAAATGTACCACAGCCCTCATATCAGACCCTCAAGCTTCAAAAACTAGACCTAATGTCTACAGACAACATGGCTGTGGAGGAGCTAGCACTTTGTTACGTACAGCAAACTGTGGCATTAAGACATTTAGGACATGGTCATGTGAGATGTTGTCCACACTCTCAACCTAAATAACATTTAATCAAACTATATTAGATTAAATGATACATAGGCGTTTTATTAGGATGTGTAGGATTCTTAAAATGATAATGAAAACTCTTTTCTTCTTTATCAGGGTTCCTGAAGTTCATTATACTGCTGCATACTGTGGTCAATAGAAGGTGCAATATCAAACTGAATGTTATTAGAGACATGTCGGAGATTGTACAACGCAATTTATGTCCCATTCTGTATTTTTGGTGTTGTTTTCTTACGTCTTGTAAGTAGGTCTGTGTCTGTTGTTTCCCCAGTTGTTTTGTAAATGAACTACCGTTAAAAATGTGATTCAAAAAGTGTGAATATTTTCCTCATTGTATTTTTTAATGAGATCCATATTTTGTTCATATAGCCATACTTAACCACTCGACCTCTGCAGATAGAAGAGTATCTTCAATCATCTTAATGCTGTGTTTCAAGATAAGAGAGAATGTTCCCCCAATTGAACTGTTATTATTTACAAACAGAAGTGTGCTTGCCTCTCGTTCTTTTAGTGTCCAGTCCTTTTGTAAAGTCCAGCAGCTGTTTGTGCACGAGCGTGCTAACGTGTTCTAAGTGATACGTCCTTTTCCTCAGACGTGCCAGCAGTGAATTCATAGAGTTCAACAGTACACTGTCAGTGGACTGACAGTCCTGTGTTAACCGTGAATCCTCTCTCCAGGCTGCCTCTAAAACTTCCAATAAAGCCTCGATGTTCTTGTTGAATTGCTCGAGCTCTTGCCAGTAGCTCTCTGTGTCTTTCCTGGCTCTGTGAATGTCTTCCTTCATCTGTTTGTTACACAGTCGCAGCCTGCTGTTCTCCATGCTGACCTGCTCCAGTTTCACACTGTGGTCATAGATTCTGATCTCTATGGACCGGAGCTCGGCGACCCGTTTGCCCAGCAGCTCCACGTAACGTTCTCTTTCAGCCTGCAGCTCAGCCTTCATTTTTTCCTTTGGCTGCAGCAGTCTGTTGGTGTTTTCTTTCAGCGCCTGGATCTTCAGTCCCAGCTCATTCTCTCTGCTCCTCAGCTCAGATGTGAGTGTTTTCAGTCTCTCGTGCTCCGACTGCTCCCGATTAAACTTGGCCTCTGCCTCCCTCAGCACCTTCTCTTTTTCCTCGACTTCCTGCTGCTTCTCGTCGATGCTCCTCGCTATCTGTTCGATCTCTGCGCTGCGTCCTTGTATTTCCTGCTGGTACGCGTTTTCTGTTTGTCTGAAATCTGCCTCGGACCGAGTCAAGCAGCTCGTGAGCGACTCGATGACTGCACCGGTGGACTGACCCTGCTGCAGGGCGGCCTCCTCTCTTCGTAGTTCCTCGTATCTCCTCCTGGTGTTTCTGATGTCAGATGAGATTTTTGCATTGTGCTCCTGCTGCCTCCTCTTTGCTTCGCCCAACTGCAGATGGAGCTTTTCCTTCTCCTCTTCAACCTGGGCCACGCTCTTCCTTTCGGCTTCCAGATGGGTGTTCAATTCTTTCAGATTATTCTCAAAATGACCTCTTTTGATGATGTCACTTTCCAGGAGGACTCTGATTTGCCCCTCCATGGCTTTCATCTCCTTGTGGTGTTTGACTATGGAGTTGATGCGTTCTTCGAAGTGCAGCTTGGATCGCTCAAGCCTCCGGGAAACACTCAGGTGTTCTGCCCTCGCTTTGCTTTCTTCTTTGTGCCGAGACTTGAATCTCTGCGCGACTCCAGCCAAGGAGCCATGACGGACACGTCGCAATGCTGTACTCTCCTCCGTCTTACCTTCTACTGCGACAATGTCCTCTTGAAGACAGCATGTAGCCATCCTGAAGGTTTCCCTGAGCTCACACAACTCCTTCTTCAGCATTTTCCGCTGCTCCTCCAGTTTGCTGTGCTCTTGGATCTCCTCTTCCAGCTGTTTCTCACATCTACACCGAGATGCCGCTAGCCTTCCTGTGCCGCTTTCCAACTCTGCCATGTGACTCGTGAGCTCCTCGTGACGCTCATCAGCAGCTTGTTTCTTCACTTTAACGGCGTCCAATTCCTTTCTTCTCCGGCTGTTCACGTGCCTCTGCTGCTGAATGTTCTCCAGGATGTCCTCCACCTCTCTGCACAGCTTCTCCTTCTTCACAGAGAAAGTCCCTCGCTCGAGCATCATGTTCTCCAGCATCGTTGACCTCTTCTCTTTAACTTGACTGATGCAGGATTCCAGCTCTTCCACCCGTTCCCGTGTGAGACTGAGCTGATTCTCCAAATCAAACTTTTGGCTGATGTGACGGTTCAGATCTGCGACGTTCCCCTCATGCTCTGTCTTCACCCTGTCTCTCTCTGGGCGCAGGGCTTCGTTTTGATGCGCGAGCTCTTCCTGCTTCTTTGCCGCGTCTTCCTGTAGCTGTGAAACAGCCTTGAGGTCTCTGTGCAGCTGCTCCATCTCCTGTGCGTTACTTGCTCGTGCTGCTGCTACGTCTGCCATGATTTCTTGACTGCTTTCCTCTCGTATGTTATGAATCTTGTGTCTCAGCTTGCCGTTTTCAATGGTTTCCACTTCAAGCTGCTCGTGGGCAGCACGCCTGGCTGCCTCCAGGTCACTAACAGCAGCTGCTATCTCTGCCAAATGGAGACTGGCCTCAGAGGCGAACGGCACTCCTTCCTCTCTCAGCTCCTTGCCCAGCTCCCTTAAATGCTCCAAAGCCACCAGAACGGCCGGGAAGTCTGGCACCAAGCAGGAAGCCATTTTAGCCTCGCCTGTGTGTATGATTTATGTATGATATGTGTGTATTCTGCGGTAAGTTTCCCCGCTACTTTTCCTCCTCTGCTAAACTTGTATCTGTCGCCATAACAACAACTCGCCCCCTCCTCCTCCTCCAACGCAGCATGCTACGGCAAGTCAGAGAGGCCAGAGAGTAATTGCGAAGCGGCCTTTTAGAGATTAATTTATCACGTAGAAATTTTTAAAAAATGGCGTCGTGCCATTACTGTGCAGAACAAGCTAAAACGCTTAGAAGCTGAAGAAACTAGCCGAGTCAGCTCATGCTGGGAGCTAACACTGAGCATCAGAAACACATGTGTTCAACACATGTAGCGGTCCGGGCAAAGAGAGCGCCAGAAATATGGAAGAAACACAAAAACGGGGATGCTTACCTGGAAGCTGGAGCCTTGACACACATAGAATGTCCCATTCGCTCTCTGTGTGTCCTTGTATAACACGAAATTACTTGTGACGTACCGAAATTTTAGCTAATAGCCGTGGGAGGCTGAAGTCTACATGACCTCCAGCTGCTGTGTTGCCAGGTTTTTAAAATTCAGGTCTTTTGAATGAGAGTTAATGCATTCAACCAATATGCAGATATATTTGCGCAAGAAGCTCCGTGTGAAGGTGTACTATAAATATAATAATTAGTGCAAATAAGTCTGTCATTTCGAAACTTATCTCTTGTGTGACACGAAATTAAAGCACGTATTGACAGTCCAGATGTAATTACCCTATTGTTTTTGTTTTTCAAGATCAAACTGGTTTGGACACCTTTTTCTACCTGTCACAGTCAAACTATCAACAGTCGTTGCTTGAGGTGTCTCAGATTTGTAATTATTATTTGAAATATTAATCAATAAGGATTGTTTTGTTATTGTTAAAAAGAAAGATCAAAATAGCTATAATCGAAGCGAGATGTGAAAAAAAAAAAAAAAAAAAAACACAAGGCCAAAATAGCAACAATAAAATAAGTCATAGATAGATAGATAGATAGATAGATAGATAGATAGATAGATAGATAGATAGATAGAAATTCTTCCGTCACAGCAGCAAAACGAAAAAAACAGAATCACGATCAGATTACCTACATTAATGTCCTCAATATGAGAATATAAAAGGACATGTTGATATTGTTGATAAGGACATCAGTTGACAGATGTAAATTAAGTTGTCCTGCCAGATGTGTTTTGATCTGTTGTGATTGAATCATGGAGGAGAGATCACAAGAGGGATTATAGAAGTGAATTCCATGGTAAAAGGAAAAGCAGGAATGAATTAAACATCTATCAAGGATTTGTTTGTAGCTTTGAGATTATTATGAGGTTTCTTTTTGCCACTTCTAAGTCATTTATTGAGGTTACTGACACAAAATGTTTCAAAAATCCTTTAATTTAGGAGGGAACTAACAGACATTTTAGGTGCATCTGGACAACGTTTCGGCTGTGCTTTAACACGACCTGGCAACCACGCGCGTCGCAGTCTGTTGTCATTTGTCCGTAAATAAAGACGTGCCAGCGTATAGAAAAACATCGGCTAGAAGATACACCTCCAGTTCAGTGACGATCACCAAATGTTGCTTTATTGACAGAGCCAACAGGAGTGTTTGGTCTGATAATACAACGTCGGAATCCAGTTTAGAATTGAAAGATAATACAGGAGAATTGAACATATTGCAAATAATGCACTGTAAGTAATGGAATATTGTGGAATATTTTTAAAAACACTGATTACATGCTGGTTACGGCGACATTTGCAATTTTTTCACGTCGAGAACGTTACATTATTTATGCGCTGACATGACGTGCGTTTCAGTGAGTTCAACACATAACTTCACTGGTAATTTTCTCAGGAGTTGACCTTCTATGCGCCACATATCTATGGCAGAGCCACACGCCTCTTGCGGCTGTCGCGACTCAAACATGGATCTCATTGCCAAACCGAGGAGCAAGTCTTCGGTGTGGCAGTATTTCGGCCTGAAAGCAGATGAAAGGGGACGGCCGTTGAACTCAGAAGAGATCATTTGCCGTTTGTGCCGAAAAATAGTGCTCGCAAAAGGCGGAAATACAACGAATCTAAGAAGTCACCTGAAACGTCGACACCGTGTAGACTGTTTCGACCACACTTCCACCCCGACCTCTGGAGCTTTCTTAGAGGCTCACGGTAATTTCCCAACGAAACCATCGTTTTTGTCTTCAAGGGCTATGGGGGGGATCTTGAGAATGTCATTCTGGCATCTTAGTGCGATGCCACTCGTGTTTAGTCGTGTACATGTTCTATCTACTTTGGATCGGTGGGCGGTATTACCTCAAAATGATATCGCGGTATACTTCAAACCTCATGTTTCTCGGTGTATCGCGGCCTATCACGGCCTCTTGAAACAGCAGTTGGCTCCTTATACAACAGCTCTTTATTCTCAAGTCTCAAAAATCTATAAAGAAAAACAAAAAAAAAACACACACAAGATAATAAGCCGCAAAAATCCAGAATAATAAGAATGCCAACTGTAGCGTTTAAAGATGAGCATGATGGAATTTTGAAACCCTCAATGTCTCCAACTCTGGGCACTGCCGCTATGGAGACTCTATAACTGGTTATAATAAGCCAGAATGACAAGAAAATGAATTTTAGATTTTTTAATGATTCTCTAAACTTGGCACATTAGATTACACACATTGACAATACAATGATACAATAGATAATAGTTTTATTCTACTGTGATGTCACACTTAAGGAATAGGACATGAAAAACATTTTGATGACAGATATCATAACATAGCTTTGTTTAACATGGGTTTAATTTATTGTTTTCTTGGCATTTCTGCTTTATTGTGATAGTTATAATAGGGAGACAGACGGGGAGGACAGGGTTGAGATCAGGGAATGATGATATGTAGCAGGCTGGAATCAGACTAGCGCTGCTGCATTGCATAGTATGCGCTCTTAACTGATGATCCACCTCCAGCACAGGTTCAGGCCTCAGATTTACAAAACTATTCATTCGAGCTGACTGTCATACAAATTGCGCATTATACTGTCACTATCATATTTTTGTTGTTTTAGCTAACATCCGGTGATTAGCCTGCTAAGGTTAGAAATTGGAGATGATGAAGATATATTTCTTTTCTGATATATTTCTCAAGGCATATGAGCCAGTCTTCCATTCACAGAGATGACACTGAGTTGTACGCATTGATTGATAAGTAATGAGCTCTCTAATCTATGTATTGTTTGTTGCTGTACTGCAGTTTTAAACATCCCAATTTAGAGGAGCGACTGTCCTGTCCTGTCCTGTTTTGGTCTCCTCAATGTTTAAAACGTGTTTTTATGAATTTATATTTTTGGTCTCTTAAAAGTTTCAATGATTTATCACAGATGTTTTTCTTCAATATCAGTCTGTAAAAGCTGTGTGGATGATGTCACTGATTTTGTGTTGGACCTTGGTCGGCTCCAGTCAACGCCATAATCATGATCTATAACGCTAAAGATTTACAAACTCATGGCAACTGCAGTGGAGTCCGACCGGGTTGCAAAACATAAAGGTTGTTTCTAAAACGTACAAGTTTCGAAGGCACACCACAGTTGCATTAGTGCTATGCACGAGCACCTGAACTATTCTGGATGATGGAGCGCCAGCTGGAAAGGCAAAACCGCCATAAGTTTTCTATTTTATGTTTTATTAATTTACCATTAACGTTTATGCATTTTAAAATGTAAACCTCTGTTTACATCGTGTTTTGTGCTGAATTATACGAAGTCATACATTCATCAAAATAAATTTAACATGAATAAAATGGTCAATTAGACTTTTTGGAGGAAAATTAATCGTTTAGATTAGTGCACGCTAGATTAATAGACAGAAAAATAGTCGTTAGTGGCAGCTCTAGCCCTATTATATGATTACCTTTGGGTTTAAATCGATTTATCGATTCATAAAATCCCCAAATCGATATTTTATATATGTCTTTTCTCCCAGGGGCAGCCTGGAGTTTTAACCTCGATAGTCTCGCGTGACCAGCCATTGGCGCGAGATCTCGTGGCCAGATGAGCCGTGTTGAACAACATGGCGGGAGCAGCTCCACTGAAGGCACACTCGGCACGCCTGAAAGCAGATGTTTGGCTTTATTTTGGAATTAAAAATAACGAAGATGGCAAAGAGTGCGGAAAAAGCAAAGCAATATGCAAGATATGCAAAATGGAGGTGAAACATTGTGGAAACACGACAAATCTCCGAAGCCATTTAAAGCGACATCACCCTGAAACGCAGCCTGCAAAGACGTCGGATCCAAAACAAACCCAGCTGGAGAGGAGACCTGCGTGTAAGTTACCAGCCAACTCTCCGCGTACCCAGAAAATAACTGAAGCCCCCGCAACTCTTATATGCAAGGTTATACAGCCGCACATCCTTGTCGATAACGATGGTTTCCGAAGCCTCATTAGGAAACTGGAGCCCCGCTACGTTCTACCGGCATGTAAACAATCATTCGTTGCCACCATATTTACACTGTCTGGTTTAATTTGAATTGAATTGAAGTTGTTTAATTTCAGCGTGTTAGTCAGGTCATGTTAAATCACAAATACACGACTCTTGTAACTGCTTTGGTGTAATTTATTTTAATGTAAACAATAATATGATAAATAATGCGACATATAAGTGGGTTCTTTGTACAATTTATAGCGTTAATTCTCTTAAGAGTGTCTTTTATATCCAAGGAAAATTGGCATTGTTACTGAATTGATCAAATTTATTGAATAGGGACTTTGTGAATCGAAATCGTATCAAATCTGGAAATCTGAATTGATAACGATCCCTGTCCATAATACATATGTTAACACTGATAATAAGAATGTTTAGTGTATCAGGATTTAATCAAGTAGTTCTAGTTTTTACAAAGCTCCGTTTTCATGTCGAAATTCTCTGGTTTGTCCACTACCAAATGATGTGGATTCAATGGTTGCTTATCAATGGGTGTCTATTCTGTTGGTGTTGAACACAATAAAATTAATCAAACCAAATCCAAAGTATCTGTCTTTGTTTAGATTAATACTATGAACACGTACTGGGATCCTATCTAATGTTGTCAAACTGCTGTCATATAATACAGCGTTACACCCAATGTAGTACAATCTTCATAACAAAGTAATTATATCTGCAGTTTCAATTCCAATACTCCAACTCTAAAATATTGTCCATGTTTTGACATTTGCACAAAACAAGAAAGCAACGTTAACCGGAAAGTCTGATAAAGATGAAGTTCCTCTCTGGGTTGTCCAAAGTAAAGTGTCATTTTGATAACAGACATTTGAAATTAGATGACGGGCGTCATTTAGGTCAGATCAGTGGTGGCTCAAATATGGAATGCTATTTACAGATGTGTGAAAACTTTGTTCCACCCCTCATGTTGGTTCTCCTGATTTAACTGTCTTAGTCTGTATGTCTTTTGCAGTTTGTTAGTTGAATAATGAATTACATGAAGGCTGATCAGTATTGAATGGCTGATTTAAATAGTGGGAAAGTGTTATGCGTCACTAATTATCTGTTTTCACCCATTCCAGGGGTTGAATTCAACCAGGAAGAATTCTTTGAGGACTTTCCATTACTCCAAACTCCCTCCAACCAGAACTATATCCCAGATGCAGTCTTGCCACCTGGGGAGCCATGGCTCCACGGTGGACCCTGTCGAGCAGTGCTGTCCCTGCCCTCCTGTCTCTGCCTGTGCAGAGAACAGGGTCCTGAAAAGTCCAGTCTGGGCTCTTCTAGTGAAGAGGAGATGGAAGTGATGAAGGTGTACGCCAAGTGTCGCCTTCAGCAGAGCGTAATGTTTGGACCGTTCAGCGGAGAAGTGTGTAGAGGACAAATGCCGACCAATCTCAAATATGCCTGGGCTGTGAGTAGACAAATTTGAACCCATTAACTAAGTGTTGCCTTGCATTATACAGTATATATATATATATAACACCATAACCATTTCTCCTTTCCGATAAAGATTTCGATACCTGGACTTTGGGTATCCTGCTAAGTATGGTGACTTTTACTGTAAACCCTTTGTAAAAAAAAGAACAAAAACACACATAGAATAATGAATGCCATAGCACAACATTCTTTTAATATCTAGTAATGTAGCCACAAATTTGTATTAGACGTTTAGTTGATGAAGAATTGGTTGCCTGTTTATAAAGTTAAGTGGGCTGAACAGAGCAGAGTGAGGTAAAATTATGTGGTATCGGATTGTTGCATATACTTGTGTATTTGCAGATTACGATCCCCGAATTTTCGTCGGTATCGATATTTGAACAACTCTACATATAACATACAGCATATATGCATATTTATGTATATATTTATATGTGTATATTGGTAAACATATATATATATGTGTGTGTGTGTGTATATATACATACATATATATATATATATATACAGTATATAAGTGTGTATATGTATTTCTCTTTGGTTTAGATTTTTATTTTTAGTAAATTTGCATCATGCCATGTATGTGAGATAATCCTCTTCTGTGACACTTTGTTAGTTGAGAATTTAATACTTAAAAAAAGAAAGACTTTTTCATCCTGTGTGTACCTACAAATACACACACACACACACGCAAAATCTTCCACCTGAGCTGCTTATTTTTTATTCTATTATTTTTTAAGTACAACATCCCAGATGTAGCGCCTTACTACTTTATAAGTCTGCCTGACTCACGCTTTGCCCTTTCTGCAGATCAGGGACGATGCCTCTTTTGTTTACATTGATGCTTCTGATGAAAACAAGGCTAACTGGATGAGGTCGGTAGTTTTTTTTTGTATAAAGTTTCATTTGTAACCCTTTCCAAATTTTGAGCAAATGCCATTTAACAAACAGCGTAAATAAGTTTTAACAGATCTTGTTTGTATTATGTTGAACATTGTAGTGATTAACAGCAGTTAACTCTGACTTTTGCTGTCACATTACATGTTGTTTATTTCAGGTATGTGACGTATACAAGCTGTGAGGACGAACACAATTTGGTGGTGTTCCAGTTTTACCGTCAGATCTACTACAGGGTGTCACAGCCCATACCAGAAGGAGCAGAACTCAAAGTTTGGATTGGCAAGGATTATGCTAACCTGCTTGGCCTAGGGATTGGTGAGTTCTTTGAAGATCAGTTCACACTCATTTCAAGTAATACTTACTTATATCTCGATCTATGTTTTCAAACACTGACCTCCTATAAGTGGCTTGAAAATGTTTTGATTTCAGTGGTGGAGTATTTAAGGTTTATTTGTTAACCTGAACATTGACTTTATCATCAATATCTTTAAAATGATAATTGATCCTGAGAAAACAGACTAACAGCCATTGTTTTTGGTGGTGGTGGGGATATAGGTGAGAATGTGAAGTGTGAATTTGGGGACAAGGAGACGATCCTGCGGGTCTTACGGGACATCCAGTTGGTCACCCTCCCAGAGCCCAGCAGTACTTCCCTTTGGTCGGACAACAGCCAATCACAGAGCCCCATGCCTGTGATCAGTGACGTGATGACGATGACAAACCCGGACGCTGTTGGTGATTCCAGTGGGCTCTCTGGCCCCGCCCTAGCCTCTTCATCTTTGTTCTCCATGCCATCCCTTGGCTGTCATCAGATTGAAAAGTATGATTTTATGCCTGGAACTGAAAAGCTGCTCAGTTACCAGTTCATCTCCCAGCACAACCCGTGGTACTTTTTTGGTTTCGAGCCAGACCCAGCTGGGCAACCAATGGACCGCAGCACTGTGGTCTGTAAGCTGTGTGGGGAACGCGTTGGCTGCGGAGGAGGCGTAGCAGACATCCAAAGCCATCTCAACAGTAAACACCGCATCAGATTGCGAGATGGTAATAAAGATCGCACAACTGGTAACTATACTTCTCTACTTCCTATTGGTACCACGCACAAGTATTTAAAAACTCTCCAAAGGACAACATTACCTATATCGAGATATTTGGCTATTTCTGTTCCTGGTCAACTTATAAGCCAACCACAATCTCTTTTTATTTAAACCGACCGATTTGTAGCACACAATTTTTAAAATTTAGGCAGAATATGGGTCTGGTAATATTTTACAAAATATATTTTTGATGTATGTCAGTTAGATTGAATACAATATTGTTGTCATCAGTATAGTTCAGAAATGTCAAAATAAATGGGTGCCATGCTACATATTTTGATTTATAGTTTGAACAGGTGTGTTTTGTTGTGAAACTGTTGAAGCTGATTCGCTCATCTCGCATTTTTGTATCTTTTTTTAACAGGTCAAAAATTACACTCGCATATGGTTAACAATGGCCTCGTTAACACTTTCCCACTGGTATTGGCCTCTCAAGTGAAAGATGCCATCACCAACTTCCTCATCATGGATCTTCAGCCTCCAGCTCTGGTTGAAGGGGAAGGCTTCAAACTGCTCATTCGCACCATGTTGCCCTCCTACAAGGAGCTGCCGTCTTCTTGTCATCTTGAGAACCTCCTGAAAGACCATCACACCAGAAGCAAGGCAAGCTTGGGTCAGTTGCTGAGGAGAAAGATGAGGAGCGGGGAAAGTGAAATGTCTGACTACACTGCTCCCATTGAGGTTGACCCAAGACATGGGCGACCTTCTGACTGTCACAAGGAAGTTTGTCATATTGTCACTTTGAGCGTGGACGTATGGTTCCACCACTGGAAGGGGGACAAGGACAAATACCTCACCCTGTGGGCACATTACATTGACTCTAACTTTTGCTTTCAGAATTTAGCTCTGACAACTAAAAGCCTGACAGAAAATAGGACGAAAGACTACAACCTTGGAGCAGTGGAAGCCCAGGTGAAAGTTATGGCCCAGGAGTGGGGAATCTACCAGCCCAATCTAGTCCTCCTCGGAGGCAAAGGAAGAGAACAGATAAGGTTGCGGCCAATAAAAAGAGAAAGTAGAGAAGCTAATTCGACCACGTTTCTCGAGAGGGAAGACTCTGTGTCGTCTGATGAGCCACATGGCCCAGAGCTGGCTCATTCTAGTGAAGGGCTAACATCGGTACCGTGTTTTTTCAGTGCTGTGCAGGGCTGCATTGAAGAGGTGATGTCATACCCAGTCATCTCCAAGACCCTTAAACAATTTCAAAGTATTGTCTCAGCTATATTCCTGCTCCATACTCAGAACAAATTGGGTTCATATCAAACCCAGGCCCAGAATATGATGCAGACAATGACAAGGCAGGAACACGCTGAGCTGAAGTCATGGTCTCTTTGTCAGCCAACCTGGAATAAGCTTTACCCTCTGCTGAACACACTCATCAAACATAAAAGCCTTGTATGTGATGTGTTTAAAGAGATAAAAGGTGAGGGCTCGTCCAACAAAGACAACACCTGTTCCTATTCGTCAGAGTCCAGTTCATCTGGCAGTCCCAATGCGAACTCAACCACTAGCCCAGTAGGAAAAACCGTGATGCCCTTGCGTGCTGAATGGAAGCTTCTGGAGGAGCTCTGTTTGGTCCTCAAACCTTTGGATGTGGCTTGTCGGACACTCGCCAAAGATGCCTTTCCACGCCTTTCGCTGATCAAGCCCATTCTCATAGGCCTGCTCTCCCGCCACCTCGTGATCCGGCCGGGAGATTCAGCACCCATCATGAAAGAAGTGAAAAAACTGATGAGACGTAACTTGGCAAGTTGTTATGATAACCCTGTTGTTAACAAGGCTCTCTGTGTGGCGTGCTCCCTTGACCCGCAGTTCCATGGGCTGAGATTCATGGAGGAGAAGGTGAGTTGTAATTTACAAACTAACTCAATAGTTGACAATAACTTTACTCTCACTGTTCATTTCTTAGTGCCTAGCTGCATGCGTGGAAGTTTTCTTTGCATGCTCTCTGACCTTTTCGTTCTTTTCCCTCTGCGTGAACGCTCACATGTGGCAAAATATGATACTGACTCACAGTTACACCCTCTTTCCTCCAATATACACCTTGCTCTGGCATTGGGATTGGTTTTCGGTGCTTGTGTGCACATGTTGGTGGTGGCAATAGGACACAGCTGTGTCTAATTGTCACATCTGCAGCTTATGGAGCTATCAAATATGAACCTATTTATGTTCCTGTCACAAAGTCTGTCGGGCTACCCACTTGAAGCAAGCTGAAGAGGAAACTGAGAGGCTATTATCTTAGTTATTTCATCAGAGATAAAAGTGTGCATCCTTACCACGTGAACGTATCTGGTTGCATCTTTGTGACTCGCAGGGTGTTAGGAAAATCTTTGAATGAAGCACAGAGTCATCCGAACCAAAGCAAGGGTTATTTAATGAATCCTGCAGCAGGGAGACAAGTCCGCACAACGATAGAGAGTTGCCTGATGTCAAAAGCGAGGTGCCTGGGTTTTTGTAGACCCAGGCTGAATCAGAGAAAGATAAAGTGTGTTAAGATGTAATCAAAGCAACTTGTCTTGGAACAGAATGGTCTGAAGTCAAAACAAGTGAGCATACAGTGAGTAGAATCTGATTGCCATTGGAGTATCGGAATGAATGTCAGAGTGCACTGTTTTCTTCTCTATTAAGTATAAGATAAATATATATTTTTCTGACATTTCCCTCCTGTTTATACTTAATAGAGACATAGTGACATCAATAAATCAACATCAATAAAATTATCACAAAATCAATAATGTAGTAAGAGACTAGAGGAAAGTTCTTATTCTTCTCCGGCGTCCTCAGCATCTTCTTTGATGGGTTGTGATGCTCCAGTTGCCTATAGGGGCCAGAGGTTACCAGCACATGGACCCACCGTTGGAGGACAGTCTTTACCACTGCCTCTTTCATCATGGTTTAAAATGATCAATACTTAAAACACATAGTACTTAAGAAAGTGAATAAGAGCAAAGCAGTAAATATAATGATTTAAAAGCAAATAAATGCATACATCATGGGTGTCAACAACACTTTCCTCATGTAGTCTGCTAGAGTTTGGTTAGCCTCCTCATCTACTCTCTTAAAAGGCTTTAACTGAGGTATCGTATGGGGTCTGCCATGCATGAGTTTAAACAGCGTTAGTCCTGTTGCTGTTGGAGTTACCCTCATATTAAGAACCACTAGGGGCAGACAATATACCCAGTTTTTTCCCGTTTCTTCCATTGTTTTCTTTAATTTGCTTTTTAAGATTCCATTATGTCTTTCCGCTAGCAGATTGAGGATGATAGGCACTATGATTTTTTAGATTGATTTTTAAGTTTTGGGCCATTAATGATATTATGCTATAAATAAAATGACTTCCATCATCGCTATAGATCTTTACAGGAATACCAAACCGTGGAATTATTTCTTTTACTAGAGATTTTGCTACCGTCAGTGCGTCTGGGGTTGCTGTTGGGAATACTTCTATCCATTTGGTAAACATTTCTATGATTACTAGACAATATTTCTTTCCTTCATACTTCCTTTAGCTCTATGAAATCCATACATATGTTTTGAAATGGGTATTGGGGTTTTGGAAACTGTCCTCTTTTAGGTCTCATGTTACCTTGGGGATTATGTTTTGCACAGATAGGGCATTCTAGACAAAAATTCTTTGGGTAGTTTGTAAAGCCATATGCTGTAAACACCTTTTGTATGATTGCTACCATCCCCCCTGTTGAGTCATGGCTCAACCCATGACTCAATATTGCAGCATATCTAAAAAGGTTAGTTGGTAAGATTGGCTTTCCTTCTGGTCATTTATATATCTCATCTACTTGTTTCGCTTCCTTCTTTTCCCATTTTTGTTTTTCTGAGTGTGGTGAGGCTTTTTGCATATCCTTTAGGACTTCATGATCAATGTAGTCTGGTTGTATTTGTATTTCTAGTGACAGTATTTCTTTTGTGGCTGCAGCTTTGGTGGCAATGTCAGCTTTTGCATTTCCCTGTGAGATTGGGTCATTTTTTCCTTTATGAGCAGTGCAAATAGCTACCTTTTTGGGAAGTTGAGTAGGTTAAGTATTAGATATTTATGATTAATCTCTTTTCCTGTTGAAGTTACCATACCTCTATTTTTCCACTCTTGGGCAAAGACGTGTGTAGTTGAAAAGGCGTATTGTCTGCCTGTGTACATGTTAGCTGTCATCCCTTTTGCTAGTTTACATGCTTCTGTTAGGGGCTCTAACTCAGCTGCTTGAGCTGAGAAATGCTTCGGAAGTGGTTTGGCTGTCAGAGTTTCTGTGGATGTTACTACAGCGAAACCTGTGGCGTTAGTTCCATCTGGATTTTTCCTGCTTGAACCATCTACAAACATTGTAATGTCACTATCTGAGTAGGGGGTATCTTTTAGATCAGACCTTGGCAATATTCTCTCTGATATTTCTGCAAGGCAGTCATGAGTGTCCCCGTCTATTTCAATAGGCATTAACGTGGATGGATTCAACGTAGTGCAGTGCTCGATAGTTAGATGTGGCTGCGACAACAGGATGGTCATGCAAGATAGATGTCTTCAAGGAGACAGATAAGAGATTTTATTTTGCAACAAAATTACAGCTACTGCATGTGGCACTTTTAGCACTAGTGGATGAAAAAGTACTATTGCTGCTGATGCTTGTACTGGCATAGAGACCGCCAATACTGCTTGCACAGATGGAGGTAATGCTCTAGCTACTGAGTCAAGTCTGGTGGAGTAGAATGCTAGAGGTCTGTTTTTACTCCCGTGTGTCTGAGTTAGAACTGAGGTCATGTATCCTTTTCTACAGTCTACAGTCTGGATGAACGGTTTGGAGTAGTCAGGCAGTCCTAAAACCGCTGAACTTACTAGAAGTTGTTTTATCTTTACAAACGCATTTTCAGCTTCTAAAGTCCAGGTTATAGGATCTGATGCTGCCATGGGAGTGTCACAGATTAAAGCTGTTAAAGGTGCTGTGACTGCTGCATAATTTGCTTGTATATCTTGTACCATTCTTGTACAGCCACCAGAGGGTGCTGCCTTTTTAACTGGAAATAGTGGAGTATTACAGGGTGAGTCTGGACACTCAATATTACTCCTGCCTCTAAAAGGTCTTGTATTATTGGTTCAATACCCTCCTCTGCCTCTGGTTTAAAGGGATATTGTCTTTGATGTGGTCTGAAAGATGTTTTTTCAGTTATTTGTACAGACTCAACTCCCTTTATTAACCCCACATCTGCCTTCCCTTTTGACCACAGGTGTTGTTGGACATTTTTTAATGCTTCCTCTTGTTCACTTGAAAGAGCAAATATTTCTCAAGTTCGGTTTTTCTGTCTTCCCTGAAGGTGTACTGCCATTTTTGCGTGTGTAGTCCAGTTAAGGGGTCTACAATATACATTTAGCTCAGGGCAGTAACTATAGTCATCCCCTTCCTCCCAGTCAGTAGCTTCCTCGCAATAAGTTACAAAGTCCCCTAGATCTTTCCATTTACCTCCTCTCGGCTTAGCAACTGATACGTGAGGTGCATCACTGGACTGGAAGTTTTTCATTTCTGGTCTCAGTTTACAGCTAACTGCACAATCTCCATCTGCGCTCCAATACATGTTTTTCAGGTGTACTGTTGTCTGTTTTTCTCAGATCTTTTTCTCATAAGCTGTCCATATTATGATGTTCATCATGATATCATATATGATATCATATGATGATCATCATATGATATCATAATCATATTATTATAATTATGATGATCCATATTATCTGAAGGATTCACTCAGCTATGGTTATCAAAGACTTCTTTGAGCCTATAGTAATAATGGTCTATTTTTTCGTCATCTTTCTGGATGCAGCGATTTACTTCTGTCCAGTTTGCTCTGGCCTGATATCTGTTGGTGACTCTGCCTGTTAGTGCATTTATTCTTTGATTTAAGTCGGCTGTATTATAGGCTAGAGGTCGGCCATCGGCAGTATTTGGATTCCAATTCCCACTGATTACACATCAATCTGGTCCTATTATTTGTCTTATGGCTCTCTCTACTTCATTGGCATTTAGTCTGTAGCTATGATATAGCCCGTTAATCCTTTCCATGAATGCTGCTGCTCTGGTCTTTGCGTGTGGTATACCTTCAGTTGCCTTTTTTACATCATCAGCTGTCCAGGGTCTAAAAACATACATTGTATCTGGCTGAATATGTTCACTCTCCTGTTGCCCTGCTCTGGGATTTGGCACCTGTATCATTGGAAAAACCACAGAGTCCTTGAGATTACTCTCGTTTATGTCATTATCTTTGGGGCAGGGCGGGCGTTTTACGCTCCATTCTCCCCATCCTAGATTTGATTTAGTGTGGTGCTCTGCACCTCTAGTCAGCGCTAGAGGTGGGATTTTGTCTTGCTCAGAGGACGATGGTATAGGTGGGGAAAAACGTTGGTGTCCTGCAGAGGCGCTAGGCCGTACTTGGAGAGTTGCTGTATAATCTGGAGGGTGGTTAAGTGGATTCTCATGGAGCGGCATGGGGGGTGGTTGTCTCTGTTGTTACAGCGTTTATGTCCTCTTTGTCTTCTAAGGCGAGGGTCTCTGTTTTCTTCTGTTTGCTTTGCTTCCTTCTGTTAGCCTCTGCTAGCCATTCTCTAGCCTGAGATATTCCATATTTCTCACCTAGTTTTCTCTTTTTTCCTCCAGCCTTCTCTATGTCTTTTACGAGTTTTGAACATGCTTCTGGTGCTAATTTACCATTAAATCCAAACTTATCCTTCCATACCTTTGGGTATTTGACGTTCTTAAGGTCTTTTTGTTGCATAAAGTACTCCGTCTCTGCTTTACAACAATTGTTTCCCATTTTCTATCCCCTTCCAGCAGCCAACTTCTTCTGTCGCATGTCCTTAGACCTCCAGCTCCGTTGTAGCAAGCCAGTCCAATATGTCATTGTCTAGGTCTATTAAGCCACGGTCACCATTTGGTGGCCTGTATATAGGGCAGCTGGTCATCACATGCTCCAAAGTCTGTGATCGGTCTCCAGTGGGCACTGTCTGAGAGACCCCACTTCTGCATTGCTGCACCGAAACGTCCCACGCCTGTCCTCAGGCGATTGAGGGTTGTCCACTCCCTACGGGGGAGGTGCTGGCCAGGAACATCAGTCGGGTCCTCAATGAATTGGTGCAGCCTAGCTGGTTCTGCTGCCCTCCACTGGTCCCTCCATCTTGCCTCTACCCAGGAAGCCCACCATCCAGCAGCCAACCAGTTTGTATGACACTTTCGTTCCGAGCAACTGGTCCAGTCAGTGAGTTATTATTTCACTGAGACACTGTTGAGTAACTACTTCCACCCTTTTTACACACAACACACACACAACACACACAAACTCATCGTTTTAACGTGCACACGGAGTTATTTATTCCTGTAGTCTTCTCACATAGACTATGGACTATTTTGGTTTAACTTCACTGGTTTATACAGGTCTTAGTTACAATTACAAATGCAATTCGCATTTAGCAGACGCTTTTATCCAAAGCGACGTACATATGAGAATTATAACAACACAAGCGAAGATCTATGCAGAAAATACAACGACAATAAGCGCCACAAGGTTCAGGTTCCAGTCCATAGGACCAAGTTGCTTCGAGGCAGTGCTACATGGCAGTGCAAAGAGG
>OMNV01016970.1:0-10569 GCA_900303265.1 Brotula barbata
CATGAATTTATATTATGTAATCTAAATGACCTCAAATATCAATAACAGTGACCAACATGGAAGAGTGTGACATTAATAGTAACAAAATGTTCAATATGTCCCCTTTGAATCATTACGGCCATGCGACCATGCACAAACATAGTCAGTGTTTATACCGGTTTGAGTTTTGTTTGCAAAATCTGGGCAAAAATTGCACCCATGGTGAATGACAGCTACCATGTCTTCAATTTGTTGAAAAATGATGCATCTGTCACCATCAAATGAAAAAGTTAAACCTGAAACAATTTCCTCTGTTCCCTCTGTGTTGATATTGCTGCAAATACAACAAAAAGCCACCGATCTGCAGTGACGCCCGATTCATGAAAAAAACCCAAAACCTTTTCTTAATGTCACATGGAAACATCACATCTCTAAAATATGAAGTTTGAAGAAATACTAAAAAACATCCGCCTCGGTTTCCCCTTGGTATTTTATACGTAATTTATATTCATAAACCAGGAAAATCACCAAAATATGGTGACATGATGAGGGTGGTGTACAAAGCTTGATATTGTTTTCTATCCGCCTGACATCATAATTACAGTCTTGGTACTAATGTATTATGTTAGACCCTCATCATGTCACGAATGTAGCCTCAAATAGTAATTTTTTATCATTTCGCAGTCCTCCCAGCCAGCTTTAATAAACGGATATGGTGATCCACTCATCAAAGTCATGGTCTCTGTGGTGATGCTGAGCGTGGCGCCGTCTGACTGTAGCCAGATGGAGCAGATGATATTCTTGGACACAGTCATGGGTCACAGATCAATACCGGCACCCACTGACACCTCTGAGGTTCATCATCAACAGCATCCTTTACAGATGTACTACCTCGCTCCACACAGGTTCGCAGCAGCTGCTCATCTGGGTTCGACTCCGGAGGTGAGGGCCGTCACCTCCCTCTCCAGGCAGCAGGGCCATATCTAAACTTGTCCTGATCCGTCCTGTTTGCTGTTCTATACTGGTGCAAATTACAAGGGTGGGTATTGATGGGTGATTTGTCAAGCTGTCATGCAGGGATTGGTTTTTTATTCCACTGAGAGCACTGTGTGGCTACCCTGGATCTGAACAGTCATCGTGGCACAAAGGGGTTAGACTGTGACGCCTGTCAAAGTGTCAGAACGGGCTTTTTTTTTTTGTTTGTTTGACTCGCTGGGTGGGTGTCACCAAATTTGAGAAATTCACTCCGGAAAGAAAAACATTGGAGAGAAGGGTCCAAGAGAAATATGATCTGGTCTTCAAGTCCTGGTCCTGTGAAAGATCACTGTGATGAGATAACAACCAAGGCTTCCAGACGGGAGGATGCTGTCCAGGGACCGGACGTGGTCCATGTACTGTCATTTCTACCAGAAAGACTCGGAACGTCAACTTAGATAGGACGTGAATTCATGCAGACCCGACTCTTGATGTTTTCTCATCTGAAATTGCAAGATAATCAATAAAATTGGATTATAATGTCCCATCCTCCTGTCAGCCACACCCCTCGCTGTCTCCAGATTACTAATCTGTCCCATAATAAGAGCCTGTCAGCCCCATCTGCTGATCCCCACACACACACACCTGATACCTATCATCATTACGTCAGCCCTGTACATCCATTCACTCACACACACCCATTCACTCGTGAAAGCTTGTGATAAGAACTGTTTGTATTCATTTCTCTGGCAATCTTGAACTTCACCTTTTAAAACACATCAACACTCAGCATACACATATAAACATATACACATTCATACATATACAACAATATATACTGTATACTGTAACAATATATACTGTATATATATATAGATAGATAGATAGATAGATAGATAGAACATAATATAACATAATATAACACGATATAGTACAAAATAACATATAACCAACCAATATAATAATATGATATAAAATACAGTACATATATACAGTATATACACACACACATATACTACATATATATATATACTGTATATATGAGGTGGTTTTTTACTTAAACTATTATTTTTGAGCAACTTTGATGAAATAATTATGTGTGATTAGTTAATATATTCAAATATTTGTTATACGCTTATTTTTGGTCTTTGTGTATGGGAAGGCTGAGCTGAAACAGATCCTCTTTACCACACAGGAATATATACAACCAGCAAACACAAGCCACACAGACAGGCTTGTGTTTTCAGACCGTCTCAGGGTCGCTGGGTAACTACCAAACCTAACGCTGCTCTAAAACAAGTAGAACTGACAGAGCAAACAGCTCATTGTGAAGTGAAGTGTGAGTTTGGGCCTGTGTAGGTTGAACAGCATCTCCGTGAGTACAATGGAGCCGTTTTCAGACCACACTTTAAACTTACACTTTCACACTCACACATTTCAATTGGGTTAACAAAATCATGAAATAAGGACTCATTATGAATCCAAGTCTAACATGATGATGTTTTTGACAGGAAGTATACAAGTCTCCTGACTAAAGCATGAAACATACGCTGATCAGAAGTATCTGTGTTGAATGAGGGCATCCTGTTGTGTTATAGGAGTCGTATATGCAATGAGATATGTAATGAAATCTCTTTACAACATATATATATAGATATATATAGATCTATATATCCATCACTGTCTGCCGTGCCTTCTTTCATCACTCGGTGCTCAGGGCAACGGTAAAACTCGACTTGAATTTCACACACTCAGGGTCCCATAGATCTGTCAGAGTCCGCATGCATCACACGCTCTGCAGATATTCTCTATATTTTATACGCTCTAACATTTATTTAACCCCTGAAACTCCGATAAATGAATTGGTAAATGAGTACAACTGGGCCACGCAGCCCACGGTTATTGAAAGATCCAAGAAGGGGTTAAATGGAGGGCAACTGGACCTGATGGAAGATACTTGACGACGTTTCGCCTCTCATCCGAGGAGCTTCTTCACTTCTAACTGAGTGGTGGGGAGTCCGAGGTATTTAACCTCTTCGGGGCCTTTGTCTGGGCTCGTTAGACTCCCGGGAGAGATCATCGAGAGTTGTTGGAGTGATCTGAAGCCAAATATAAATGACCGTCGATCGCTCCAACAACGCTCAACGTGCTAACATCCATCACAGGTCAATTTATGATGTCGACTTTCAGACACGAGCGGATGCGTTTTGAAATGCACACACCGCGATGTAGAAGATGTTATACATGCGTAGCAGACACAAAGTGCTTTAGAACTTATCCGACGTGTCTTCGTAGAGGAGTCTCTTTGTGCATGTCAAATTTTCTCATCTCCTGAGGTGAAACAGCAAAGTGGGTGAGTAAAATATTGGAAAGATTCTCAATATTTTAGCACGTTAGCTGCTGCATTCTCTTTGAAAAAATGTCCAAAATGTAAAAGAAAAAATAAATGAGATCACTTTGCAAAATGAATAAAAATCATCATCAGCAGTCCATCATCAAACGCTTTTTATTTTTATTTCATTCTATTTAAAAGTCTGTGTTCTTCTCCAAAAATGTAAGGACGTTGATCCTCTTTGTCGGGTCCTGGAAGGAAGGATGGATGTGTGTTTGTGTGTGTGTGTGTGTGTGTGTGTGTGTGTGTGTGTGTTGTACCTGCTACTTTGAAAAAGAATTCAAATTGAGAGAAATTTTCTTAATTTTGACAAAGTTTCTCCACAGTCGCCTCATCGTGGCCACAGGATCACACCCTGTTGTTTACGAATGGTCAGATAGTTCCAGTATGAACAAAGACTGGTGACAAATAAAGTTTGATCCACATTGTTTGGGGTTATTTGTCCCTAAACGCCACATAAATCAAAAGGGTGGAACATCTCTTCCTTGAAGATGACGCCCTCATCCACGGGACACAATCCATCACGGAATGGTTTTATTAGAGGAAATGATGTCATTCATGTACTGTGGATCTCCACCAAACAGTAAATGTGGAGCAGTCAGAAGAATAATGTTCCATCCTCTAGTCTTCCACTGACACGTTGGTCATCTCATTGACACTAAATGCTTGTTTTTCCTTATATTTGTGAATGGATGTTCATAGTCTCTGCCTGGGATTTGTTGTTCGTTTCATTACACCAAAAAATAACAACCTCAGCATATTTTAATCGTTCAACATTAAGTTAAAATTTGTATCAAATGTCAAATCACTCAATCCATTAGAGATACGCAGATATGAAAAGTTCCTCTTGCGTCGTAAAATCGTAGCCGTTGCAGGCCGAGGTCGACAGAACCTTTAGAGGAGATAAAATAGCCGTTGAGATAAAAATAAAAATAAAAGTGCAGTCACTTTTTGATTTGCCTCACAGCCGCAGAGAGCAGACGTGCACTCCTGCCTCTTTACTCGCTCTTCAAAAGTCAAGTCACTGTTAAAAATCACCCCCGGGTTTCCGCTCACTGACTCTGCATCGGAGAGCACGATGCTAAGAAGATGATTTAACACACACACACACAATCTGCCATGGAAGCGTGATCCCTCCCTTGATCCTTCCACCTAGAGAAGATGCTGCACTAGATCAGACAGAAGTACATCAGCCGATTCACCTCTTGGCGGCGTCGCCGGCCCTCCGCACTACGTCGAAGTGACGCTGGATTCGCCTAAAGAAAAAAGAGCCATGACACAACCACAACCATACCACACTAACACTGTATCATTATCTATATATCTACATATCATATCATATCATATCATATCATATCATATCATATCATATCATATCATATTATATTATATACTGTATATATCATTTATATTTTTTTATTATTATTTTGTTATTGTTCTTATCAGAATTGTTAATAATTCTTAGTCACTGGATGACTTGAAATTCCTATCTATCTATCTATCTATCTATCTATCTATCTATCTATCTGTCTATCTATCTATCCATCTATCCATCTATCTATCTATCTATCTATCTATCTATCTATCTATCTATCTATCTATCTATCTATCTCTCTATCTATCTATCTATCTATCTATCTATCTATCTATCTATCTATCTATCTATCTATCTATCTATCTGTCTGTCTATCCGTCTATCCGTCTGTCTGTCTGTCTCCCTATCTCTCTATCTATCTATCTATCTATCTATCTATCTATCTATCTATCTATCTATCTATCTATCTATCTATCTATCTATCTATCTAGTGTATAATACCTCATGCTGACTGAAAGAATGAGCTCAAATTTGAAAATATACAAAGGTTTGGTTATTTTTTTATGTGGACTTCAGATGTGTAAGAGGGAATAAACAATAATAAGATCCCAGTCAACAGGGTTTATCTTATCAAAACATAATCTGGGGATGTTTAAGAGTTACACGACTAAAATGTGCCCTCTCAGAAGGTACCAATTTGTTAAATTGGGCCCTAAAACTACAAATCCAAATGTAAACGTTAGACCGTGATGCCCTCTGTCCTGTCTCTAAGCTTGATGTTCACTTTTCTGTCCTCTGTCGTTGAGTGGATGCCGTCTAGATCCGCTAACAAGTTGACACCTTGTTCTTTTTCACTTTCAAATCACTCCTGTATGCATCATTAAACCAAATCCCAAACAAGCACATCTCTGTGCCTCAACTCGTTTTGCACTCTTCTTGTTAGATGATTTGTCAAAAATGCGAGAACACAGATTTCACACTTTGTGACCCACTGACGGGAGAAAACGAGCTGTGGACGCGGTTGAGAAATGATAAATCCAAACGTTAAAGTGCACCCTTTCCCTTTTTTTTTTTTTGGGGGGGTGAGAATTTTGCTGCGTTTGCCATGAATAATGTAGAAATGCAAAACAAAAGCACACGCTGTGCTGCGTAATCCTCGTGATTTGTTCTGGCATTTTCCACAGGTAACCTCAAAGTGTCAGAGCAACTTCCACCAGAAATCCCCCCTGTGTTAATCCATTTCTCATTACCAATGCGTGACTAAACCTCAAACACAGCCCCAGTGTCTTATAGCAGCTGCTTAATTCGACTGCACATCACACCCCATCCATCCATTTGCCGCGCAATGACAGATGCTCCCTCGTTATTTTGCATTGATTGCTGTTCTAGCAACTCAAAGAGTCACTCCACTTGCCTTTACTCTCTGCTTGATATAATGTTTCTGCCACACTATTCACGTTTAATTAACCTTCTCACCCCAGACGTAAATCAATATGGAGATCAGGATTTTCAGCAGCGTTTGCCTAAGGCATACAAAGTCAATCCTGAAACGGTGTCAGTTTACAGATGGTTATGCAGATGGCTTCAGAGCCGCGCCGGGCTCTCGTTAGGACCCAACCACCGATGCTCACCTCGCATTTCCCCCGTGACTCAAATTACTCTGTTTGCTTTCAGCAGGTTGTGGATTTGTTTGCTTGTGAAAATGGTTTCGGTTCGGTCAGTGCAGTTTTGGGGTCTTGAATGTTCTGTTTTGTGCGTCTGGTCTGTGTGTTTTGGGGGAAATGTGGTCCCGTTTGTGTGTCGGCCTGGGGTCCTTTTTGAGTTCTGATCTAAACCTGCATGTGCACATGTTCCATTCGACCCCTTAAACTCTGAGGTAACCACGGCAATCAAGTGAGAAGGTTTCCAAAGATACCAGGCTCTCCTTTGATGTTATCCTGTTTATGTGTTGCCTAGTTACCTTCACTTCCTGTCTTTGTGTCTTTTCCCACCAGTTTTCTGCTTCACCTGATTTCAGCGAATCTTCACTCATGTTTTTTCCTCTTGTATGATCACACGCCTGTCGTTCTGGATTTCGTCTCTGTGCCTGCTCCCTGTCTGCTCTGATTGCTTCCCTGACTGCCTACACGTGTGTGACCTCTGCCTTCTCCATTAAACCCCGAGTTTGGGTCTGTACCGATGTGATCTGACTCACTTCCTGTGCTCTGATCATCACTGTTGTCCGTCCGATCAGGCCTAAGCTGGAAACACTTACACACTCTGACATGCGAACCGACCAAACACATGTTGACGCGTCGTGTCGTAGAGCACAGAGTCGGTCCGTCGCTCTCCGTGTTGCTGATTTTGAGTTGAGTTGAATTCACGGCGTGTAAAATATGGGACAAACACCATCCCTTATTGATTCAATAAAAGACAAAAACTGAATAAGTAAATAACTAAACGTGATGACGTATTCAAAATGTGAACTCCTCTGGCACAAGTGGTTGTTGACGTCAGGAAAACAGCTCCGAGGCTGCACCGGCTCTCCGAAGCCACCTGCTGCTTGGCTGCCTGCTGATATGTTAGTCATGATTCAAATGCGTCAGACTGTGTTTCCTGGGAACATATTGACTTTATGACCACTGGAATTATCACAGCTGCAGATTATCGGAAGCTTCCCGTACCCTGACGCGTAACGCGCTCAGGATTGTGCGTGTTTCAGGGGCCCTTAGTGATATTTTGGTGAGGATCCAGTCAGGCGTCTGCTGTTATATGTCCCATTCAAATCGTCATCACGCGATAAATCCCTGCAGCTACCGGAGAGAAAACGCGCGCGCGTGATGTTACTTTAATACGTTTCAAATACGCGTAGGTCCTCTTATTTTCCTGTTCAGGTCATTAGCATCCACCACTGTGCTTTGTGGGCTGATCATCGCTCCGAAAGCCAACAAATCCATGAAACGGGTGAGCCGATGAGCGATGCGGAGTCGCAGCAGGCGATACCACCGAGATGAGACACATGACAGATTTTTGTGGTTAGCGGGCCCTGTTGAGCTGCCTGCTTGTGTGCTTCAAGGTCCCCCCCCCCAACCCCCCTACATCCCACTGCTTTATTTTCCTTTTTTGGGGTAGGAATTCAGAAAAATGCTCACTGTGTCTAATGACATTAATGGAAAAATCCGGGATGGATTACTTTGAAAAACGTGGCGGAGCGGGAGGATGCTCCAGATAAAAGTATGCATGAGAAGAATCAGACAGCAGGTTATTCACTGCAGCTCCTCTTCATATCGAGCTGCTTACACTGCACCATACTCTACGAAGTCATCATCTGGTTATGTTGGGGTTATGAAGGCTGATTTTTCTACTCGATCACCATATTTGTGCGGAAATCTAACATTTCTTCATCTCACGACAGCGACTGAAAATCAAAATCACATCTTGTCTATTCTTAAAAAAAAAACCAAAACCCATTTTCCCACAACTGTGCTGAATCATAACAATAACAAACCATTTCAAGTCTGCCGCCTGCTTTGAACACCATCATAATCTCAGCTGGTCCAATTAAGATTGATTGAGCAAAGAGGCTGAATTTCTCCGCCTTGGAGTACTTAGACCGGTTCACTTTGTCTTTGCCAAATCATCTTAATCCTCCAGTCCTCCGGTGTATAGTCTCATGTATACCTTGGATTAAGATGTGATAATCCAGTTGCGAGGAATGCATCCTACTAGCGAAGGTGACGATGCTCGCTGAATGCATTGCGATCAGAATATTTGAATAAAGTAACTTTGATGAGATACAAACATTGATGTCTCATTTTATTGATGATGTCATAGAGGTCTTTCATCACTATTTGTCTGTCTCAGCCCTGTGAATCTGTCAGTGATCCACCATCTCGTGCTTTCTTGTAATCCCACCTTAAATAACTCTGCTCTCACCTCCCCATCCTAACCCTGTAATCCAACGTGACGAGCTGGAGCATCTTTAATCCTATATGATGGAGAGATTAACATACATATATAGTCTGCAGTACAGGCCGGGATGGGTTTTTTTTTTTTTTTAACTGTACTGATATAATTGACTGATACTTGACTGAGGCCGGCCATCACGACCGCCTGACCTCCGTTTGTTTGACCTCGCCAGCTGAGAGCTACCGCGGCGGCTCTCTTATCAAAAACGGCGCGCGGCCTCGGCTTCAGCGTGAAGATGAAGAGACGATTCACAAAAAAGGGGGTGAAACTCTTTTACTTTATAATAGTTTCTGTAAGTTGCTGATATGGAAAACAATTTTGGTGATGGACAGACGTTATTTAATGCAGTGAGAAAATGTACGGCGTGTTCCTGTAGCTTAATTAGATTAGCAATAACTCAAAGGTTACCTCACCTTAACTTAAACTTTACCAAATCTCCAGCTGAGGAAGTAGAGCTTCCATTCAGACACTTTCACTCTCGTAAGTCCTGCTCCTTTGTGCACTGAAGTATCAGTGGTGCTCCAGTCTCAATCCAGAGCAAACCAACAGACGGTTCCAGACCACGCTGCCTCAAATTGTGCATCGCTAGGAAACAACAAACAAAACAGACAAATCAATGTCAATCGAAGAAGAATCTTCACATGCTGGGAGGAAAAGCACACTTCATAATTGTGAATTAACTGAGATATCCTGTACTGTATATAATAATAAACTGGATCAATCCATCACACCCCCATTCACACCTATGGGCAATTTAGATACTCCAGTTCACCTAAGATGCATGTCTTTGGAGGTGGGAGAAAACCAGAGTACCTGGAGAAAACCAGGGTAGACGCGGGGAGAACATAGACACCACACAGAGAAAGGACAGAAAGGTTCAGCGTGGCAATCGAACCCACAACCTCGCTGTTAGTTAGCAACAGCGCTAACCACGTTTGTTCATCACAGTGCCGTGCTATATCCTGCGTCTTCATCGCATCGCTTGTACTTCCTGTATCGTCATAATCAGTCACGGTCCATGTGAACAGGGACCTCTAAGGGGAGGCACTCAGGCATAAGTGTGTGTCTACCGAGATATAGAGTACTGTATCTAATGTAACACTGTATCCATCAATCACACTGCCATTCACACCTATGGGCTATTTAGGTAGTCCATTTCAGCTAAGCTGCACGTCTTTGGAGGCGGGAGGAAACTGGAGCATCTGGAGGAAACCAACGCAGACACGGGGAGAAGATGGAAACCACACGCGGAGAGGACCAGAGTCGGCCCGGGAATCGAACCCACGACCTTCTCGTTGCTGGTTAGCGACAATGCTAACCACGTAGCCTCTGTGCGGCCATTTGTTTATCACAGCACCGTGCTATATCCTGTATCATCACAATCAATCATGGCCCACGGGAACAGGAGCGTCTAATAGGAGGGGGGAGGGGCCGGACAGACCGAACCATTCCAACGGGCACCGCCCAGTTGGCATTAAGCGCACTTTACCGTACGAGAGAGAAAATGACCTGCGATCTCCTAGATGACATACGCAAACAGCGCGGTAATGAGGGCGTCCTGAACGTCGCCGCGTTACATCAGACCGGTGTAATCCAAACGCCCCGGTGTCTGAACGCCACATTAAACACATCGGTCTTCAGCTGTCAAACAACACGCCGACATGAATCATCTCAAGCCTTTCGGGTCGCGACGTGACGGAGCGTTGTCGGATATTCGCGAGGATGGAGTCAAATCTGGGCGCATTAGAATTGGAGACGACTCGCCCGTGACTTCGCCGCGGCAGCTCGGCGCATCGTCGCCGCCGTGATGGAGCGTGCGGAGGCGGCGGCGTGACAGCTGACCCACACGCGGCGGCTCTCTTCACAATCAAGGGTTGAGGTAATTCATCCTGGGTGTAATTCACTCCAGGTTGCTTTTAATAGTCTCCGTACTTGAAATTAAATTGGCTGCGCCGTCGGA
>OMNV01016973.1:9933-32002 GCA_900303265.1 Brotula barbata
ATGAAGGCAGAACATCCGTCGGAGAAACACACACACACACACACACACACACACACACACACACACACACACAGTTTACAGTGTGACGGACTCGTGCGTCATTGATTTGAAAGCTGAACATTGCGGTGAAACACACAAACGTGGGTCTTGTGAAGTATTTTCATCATTCATTCATCAGTTTCCTTTCTGTTTTTTAGCCAAGTGTATTTTTAACTCTTGTATAAATTTTGTCACATACAAATTAAGGAAAGAAAATTGACTTTGACATTAATGTTTAAGACACTGACTGACAGAGAAGCTGCCATCAATGTTTAAAAACACAGCAGTGTAGATGACAATCATGATGATGATAACAGACTGTATTCTGGGATACATTTGATTAGAAAATATTTTCTGGATTAAGATGCATGTCAGGTGCTGCTCTTATAACACACATCCCAATTTCTGTTTATTTGTTTATTTTATGTTGTTTTATGTTCTTATTCAAGAAACAATGAAAAATAACAACATTGAAATAATAATAAAAATTATATTGTTATTAACAACAACAATAAGAAGAATAAAATAATAATAATATACTGTATTTAATTCTGATGAATGTCTTGGGAAAACAGTGACAACCTAAATGTTTTATCTTTTCCACTTAAATCACAACTAGTGTTTAATTTGGTAGGTTATGTACAACAACTGCCTAAAAGAAGCTGGACAACACGCTGCAGCGCTGACTTGTTTCAGATGTCAGATACAAGTGCCGAGGTCCAAGTCACTAAATAAGTCAAGGCTGACGTCAAGTCTCATGTTACACTGTGTCAAGTCCAATCAATAGTACAGCGCAAGTCGAATCAAATATAAATGCAGACGGCGACGTGCTTATTGTGCAATGCATTGGTATAAAATGTTAATTCAAATTGTTTTTAGATATAAAATGGGTTTCCAGCCAGGAAGTAAACAAGATGTAGTAGTGAAAATAGCTAGTAAAAATACTCCAAATAATGAACCATCACTAAATTAACTAAACATATTTCAACTAAGTCACATTTTAAGTCAGTGTAATTTCCTTTCAACCTTTAATTCTGCTCTGCCTATTTATCCCCTTAAACCCTGGTAAATGCACTGATAGTCACGTACACTATTTGAGATGAGAAACCGATTAATAATCAAATTGAAAAAAAGTCATTAAAAATTCCTCAATTCCAAAAAATGCTAAGATCCATTAGCCTCCCTCGTTTATATATACGTACAGTAAATATATAGAGTATATACATACAGTATGTATATATATATGTACTGTATATAGTTAATTTCAAGTGTGGATTTCCCTTAAAATTCTCTTTATTCTGTATGATGTGTTGGATATCATTTTATAGAGTTAATCATTCTGACGCTTTGGTATCTTTAGGCTTTTATGAAGATGAACCCATATCTTGTTGTTGAAGAGGATAATTAAACAAAATAATATCTTATATGATTATACTTAATCCTCTATTGTAATTTTTTTCTGACATTTCTAAAAACAGCCAGACGTTTTTTTATGTTGGTGTTGTAAATCTGAATGGACACCGGTGTGACTGCTTATCACAATAATGGGAAAATTAAAGCCTAATTAAAATAGCACAACCAAGAAGAAGGTACGGTGTAATTTATTTCTTCTCGTTCAACAAGAAACACAGCATGAATTTATTTTATTTTTTTAAATAATGTGTCATAGTTTTTTTACACTGCAGGTCCACTGACAGCATGTGCTACTGTTGACACGTTTGTGTGCAATGCCTACACACAAATTAATCAATCATTTATAGCACGGTTTGTCTATAAAAGTGTATAAAAAGGGTGTAAAGTGTAACAGGACGAGGTGGATTTTGTTTGGATGTTACTCGGTACAGATGTATTGGAGGTTTGGAAAAGAGAGCATCACTTTTACAGGGAACCTGTTACCAACTACTGCTAAACACCCAAGCTTGGATGCTCTCATGTGAATTATTATGATTATCTTTTATTATCGTGATTATCTTTTGGACTACTTAACTCACTCTGGTCCACAAAAATAAAGATAAACACGTTATTCTGACTACAGCAAGGGGTTTGACGTTGATTTACTTTGTGTACCACAAAAATCACAAACTAAGTATCAGCTCTTCCAGGATGACAAGTAGCTCATAAAGACTTGATTATTAGTTCCAACGCTGTTGTGTACACTTTTGGTGAATGGGCTCACGTCAAAAATAATTTGAAACGAATTGGTGCAGGCCTCTGTAATGATAACGCTGCAAAAAAAAAAATAATTCCCAATGATGACTCACTGGATCAGATTCAATACAATAAATGTTCTAAGTGCATAATGGCTATGCTTTAAACTGTGGCTTTGTCCAAGCTGGGACTTTGTGGGAAGTTGTTTTATTTCTTGTTTATCAGCACTGGTGCACATGTGTCGGTGGGCCTACGACAGACAGGCGAGTCCTGCAGACAGACAGACAGGCTGACAGACAGACAGACAGACAGACAGACAGACAGACAGACCTACCTGTTCCCTGGATATGCAGGGTAACGACGGTCTGCGGGGCATTTTACAGCTGCCATAATAACTGGTGGACGTTTCCCCCAGAGACACACAGCTGGACCGTCTCCGGGGTCGGATCACCGGAACCTTCTCCTCGGCGCTGGAAGTCCCGCTCGGCGCTTCCTTCGACGGGTAGTAACGGTCAAAACAGAGCCCCAGCAGAGAGCCACAAACCCCCGCGAAGCAGGCGAACAGCGGCCTGAGCAGAGCCGGCAAGCCGCTCAAACTTGTGAAAGAAACGAGCCACACAACGCTGGCGAAGAGCAGCGTGAGGACGCTGTGTTTGAGTTTCAAAGTGGGGATGAGGGTGAGCAGACCCACGCATCCCAGCACGAATAACAACCTGCCCACCATTTGCATCTGGTGCTGCTCCTCTCCCCATTGCAAAAACCGTAACACCAAAAAATCCCCGAGGTAACACGACGCTGGCAGTGACACAAGCCAACATTTATTACTCTCCGTCTTTTTCCTCCGCAGGTAAAACGTCAAGAAGAAGAAAGCACATCCGATGCTGAACAGGGGACTGATGGACTGGGAGAAGCCCGACAAAAAAGTCCGCAGATCCCAAAGCGAGTCACTTTGCAAGCTCCTGGAAACGAGAAAGGAAACGGCGAAAATGACAAAGGCGCCGACGTAAATGGCAGAGAGCTTTAACAGTTTGGAATTGAGAAGGTCTTCGTTGCAAAACCTGCACACGTTGAACAAAAATCCCCTGTGATGGTCCTGTTTGAGGGGGGTGACGCAGCTCTTCACATAGCCGTTCCTGAAGCCCTCTGCGCTGTTTACACTTCCAGCTCCGTCGTGGTGCCTTATTTTGCTGTGTAAAAGCTCTCCGTCCTCCCGTGCAGCCATGTTTCGACAAAAGTTTGCCCTTCTCCTAGTTTTCACGCCGCATTAAGGCTGAACTACATGACAGCAATCGAACTCCATGGTCACTCAAACGTGCTACAGCACTTGGACTAAAGAAAGAAGGTGAGATGTTGTTTTTACACAAACGGGGCTCTCTGTCGCCCCCTACAGGGAGCAACACGACACACAGCCTCTGTCCACGATGAACCCAGTTGAAACTGCAGCACTTCTCTAATATCACACTTCATACTTTGCACTTCTAATGAAAAATAGACTTGGAAAATAATATATTGATAGTACTATATTATTATGAATTTAAGCCCCATATTTTCTTGTATACTAGCTCCTTTTAATAGCTAACAATATCTTTAATCACTATATTCTGTAATTACTTTATGAACCAATACTGCTGCTACTACCACCACAATGCGCAATTTCAATATTATTAATATAATTTATATTACGTCCATGTTAAAACAATAAAGATTACTTAAAAAATCACTTCCACTGATTTATTTGACAACAGGTGACCCTGTTCCTGTGTAAATAAATCATTTAGGTAATACTTTAAACACACATATGCAAGGAAGTGATATCATTTTGTGTGTCTGACCTTGGCAGCAGACTTGTAAGAGTCCTGGGTAAGATTTGAGGCAATGTAACTCTGCAGATTTCATAAATATCCGTGTTGTTTCATTTCCATTGTTGTGTTGTTGCAGTACTGTACAGAACAGAGAATTAACAAACAGAATTTTTCTTTGTGTCATGTATTACATACGCATTGGTATGAGTATAATATTTTCATACATACATATATGGGCTTTGTCAGGTTTGTCACTAAGTCAATTAAGCATGTAAAAGGCAATACTTTATCTTCTGTCGGACATGATCCGGTGGGGTTCAGCTGTATGTTGGTAAGTTGTTAAAAAGAGAAACAATAGAAGAATAAATTACTAAATGAATTAATTTAAACATTCAGGTCAGGGCTACTTTTTCTTACACCACTGTTCCCCGTATTACCTACAGTATACGTATTGCATGAGCTGATCATTACTGACCACAGGGGGGCGCCATATACCATTTTTTTTAATTTATCTCTTATATGCATGTATGTGTGTTGTTTGTGTGTGTGTGTGTGTGTGTGTGTGTGTGCGTGCGTGTGTGGTCTTCATTGGTAACCAGAATAAATAATATAAGCTCAGTATAACTGAGAAGGTAGCCTTGGTCACTAAAATGTTGTTTTATTAGCTGAATCTTTAACATCCTGTAGCCTAATTCTTAAATTGCAGTGACAGTATATTGTACAAGATGTCTCTCTTATGTTAAATTATAAAGTAATGGTGAGAGAAGTTAGTCAGTTATCTCAATAACTCACATTAACTTGTTATAGACTAGACCATGATCACCTCTCCCTGTTGACAAACCAACTTTTGACGAACTGATATATTTCCTGCATAAACTGAAAATGGCAACTATAGGGTTGGGAGCCCCAAAGCAGGCTTCAAATGGTAACCATCATTCCAGCGATTTCCAAAGTCCTTGTAAAGGTAGTTGCTAAACAGTTAATGAATTATCTATGAAGTAATAATAATCTAGCAGTGGGTGTAAAGGTTACTCACTCAGACCTGCTTGAGTTGGATAGCTATAACACAACCAGTTTTATTAGCGTCAACAGTGGCACAAATCTCAACTCATCAGACTAATTCCTAGACAGGCTACGTCTTACTCCAGTTACAGACTTTTCACCAAAAGAGATCGCTGTATCCACCAACCCAACAAAGTCTCTGGTGTAATCCCACAATAACACAAACAAATCGGATGTAATTATAAGTCCAACTATGAACAAATTAGAACATTACATGTAAAATAACAGTTACCCATAATCCCTCAGATTACACCCAAGACAATCAAAACTAGTGCAGGCATTTCATTTACAACCCAAAGCTTTGGGTTCTAGCCACTGAAATGAAAACACTCAGCGGAATGGAAACATGCATCATCTAACATCATCTATCTAATCATTAAATGTTCATAAAGTGGGCCACAGCCCGCTGGTGGGCCTCAGAGCGCTACCTGGTGAGCCATGGAGGCAGTGGTACTGCCAAATGCTTAGATTGTTTGTTGTTGTTTTTTTGTTGTTTTTTTGTAATTAACTAAAAAAAAAAAGCAAGTTATTTCTGTCTTAAATGTGCTCAGAATATTCCATAAACATTGACATAACACAGCCCACAGTTTTTTTCTTCTTTTTTTTAATTTTCTCCCTCTCTCTCATTTATTTGGAGAAGTGGTCCTTGGAATTTTTTAACAATTAGGACTGGGCCTTAGGTTACAAGAGGTTGAGGACCCCTTCTCCAGGACATAGTGAGGATACAGACAGCAATGTCTTAATATAAATTGGGTGAAGTCACTCTCCAAGATTTGCAGGCATACCGCAGATCCCATTTTTGGCCCCCCAGCTACTGCGTCCTCTATGAATGATCTGCCTAACATGAAAAGAGGCTGGGTGTCAGATGAATTTTGAATAGGATACATTATCGGTGTATCAAAGTGGGTGCAAAACAATCTTTTGAGCTTCAATTTCAACAAGGACAAAAATGCCTGACGGCTTTAGAATAGATCATATAATTATAATTGATAATTGATAAGAAGGTAATTAGGGATAGTGGATTCCACCCTAAGACAAACAGTTGATGATTATTTAAAGGATCTTGGATTTTGGATGCATTTAAGAGGACTTTTCACAGAAGAAAGCCTCTTCCTCATTAGTGCATTGTGATATTTGTTATTTTTGGACAGTTCACTGTAATTGAAAATGTTTAAAACAAAAAGATGGAGTCTTTGGTATGTAGCTCAAGGTCTAAGAGGATAAGTATACAGAAAACAACTCAGCCTCCACACATGTTCCTGGTGTTTCCCTTGAATCTTTGGCGGTTGTTTTTCTTGCTTCGCTTTTGAGCCTTCCGGCACACCGTAGTAGTGATGTGGCTCAGACAGCGACCTTCCACGTCACTCGGAAGTGGTGGCGATCCGCAAAGACAGCTCGTCAAAGGGAGCTTCTGAAGTCTTCTTACAGATGTAAATATCAGAACCGACAGTCTTGCGCCAACTTCCGAGGATTGTGCAGCCAGGTAAGACGTTTAACTTCAAATTTGACGAGTATGGATGATTTTGTTGTCCCGACCTGATACTATAGTTACCCGCTGTCCTCCATTTCATTGGTGGCTGGCCTGGACAGGAAAGTAGCTAGCGTGGGCTAACCATTTTGCCACGCATCACATTTGCACACTCGATTGAATTCACAGAAGATATGTTTGACATGTGTATTTCAGTTTTTTCATTGAGGCTATAAATCTACTGATGTTAACGCCGGTTATAGTCAGAAACTGGAGTTTTGTTTTAGGTTAGCTAGCTAGCAACCTAGCTAGGTGTCGTGTACCGATGTCCCGATTGGATTTATCATAACGCATCGTTTTTAATATTAGTTACCATCAACGCTAAATTACTGTTGGTGACCTCATACCAGAGCTCTCTTTGAGTTTAATTTTGTTTTTCTTGCGAGTTTCTGCCCTGAAAAGCAGCAGAGATGGCAGAAGTCTGTTGCAACAGTGTCCACGTATCATTTAGTCCCACCTGCTCTAATGATGCAGACTTGTTAGCAATAATATAACGATTCCTTTGAGTTTTTCCTTTCTTGCATACAACATTTATAACACGTGTTTAACATTTGATTTTTGACTCTGTCGTTTTAGAGCCCCTTTTCTGAACAGCGGTGGTGTAATCTCACTTAACTCATTGTTTATCATTCATCCTATACAGTTGTTAGTTTTGGTTGGAAATAATGACTTTAAAATGTCATTGATGGTTCAATCAGAATAACTCTTTGACAGGGATACAAAGCTGAAACAGGCCTACCGTTACAGCTGCTTTCAATGAAATTAGTGTAATATTATACTTGTCCGTGGAAAGTAATTGGTAGTAATCTTATCACTGCATCAATGTCAGCACCAGTCCCACTTTGTTTTACTCTTGAAAAAACAACATAATATAACACAAAATAAATATGACTTTTTTTTATTGTCCATAAAACATATTAATTAATTATGATGACAAGATTACATCAATGAGCACAACTGTTGGCACTGTCATAACTTTAATTACCTCATGTTTGTTTACTGTGAATACAGTTTGACAGAGTTGTGATATTTTATCATGAACCACATTACTGAATGTGCGTGTATCAATTACGAATTACTTGATTAGATGTCATGTGAGCTTGTATTTGATTAATCGTCTTGATTTACCCTAAACATTTTGAATGGATAAGTGATTTCGTATCTGTTGAGCAGTTTGGCAGTTGTGTTTTTATTTCAAATCATGGCATACTTAGCTTGCATTTTTGGAATTCAAATATAAAGTTATGAACAAGAGATGGTCGGCCAATACCTAGCACCGAACTGATAACCATGTAAACTTTTTGGACCAATTTACTTCTCACTCCTCACGTACAATAATTGTTTTGCCATTTCAGATATTTCACTCTCATCATGTCCTGTTTGTAATTAACGTCATACTATCTACCTTTGTACTGTAAATTTATCTTGATTTTCATTAGCCAACACACACATGCTTGAATTTACTGCTTTAGTAACTTTTTTCAACCAGTCACTGATGCAAATTTTGTTTCTTTTGTAGGTATCACCCAGCCAGCAGCAATTATTGGCATTCTTAAAGATAGACGCCAACCCAGCAGCACAATGACAGCTGCAGAGAATGTTTGTTACACCCTGATCAATGTTGCAACTGACTCAGAGCCCCCATCTGAAGTCAGCCTAAAAACTGATCTAGGTAAGTAAACCTGATGTAAACCCCATTACAGCTATTTCTTAGAGTCAAACACATATTCTCTTTACGTAGACGTTAAAAAGAAACTCTGCTCATTCATGTTTGTCTATTCTTTTTTCTGTGATTGGAAATGTTCGCATAATACGGATGATTTTATTTCTGCAGAAAAGGGGGAGATCAAGGCTAAGACAGAAGCCCTTAAAAAGGTCATCATCATGATACTGAATGGGGAGAAGTTGCCAGGCCTGCTGATGACGATAATTCGCTTCGTCCTGCCACTTCAAGACCACACCATCAAAAAGCTCCTGCTGGTTTTCTGGGAGATTGTCCCCAAAACAACCCCAGATGGAAAGCTGCTCCAGGAGATGATCCTGGTCTGTGATGCCTACAGAAAGGTTTGTTGATTCCTGCACTGATGGAGATAGAGGAAATCCACTGACAAAACAGTATTTATGCTGTATTACTGAAGCAATACAGAGAAGAATTGATTTAGATTTACAATTACAATTTGCATTTAGCCCACTCTTTTATCCAAAGCGACGTAAATATGAGAATTTCAACAACTCAAGCAAGGATCCATTCAGTAGAACGACAGTTTTATTCAGGAGTTCAATCACACTGTATGCAGTACAGTATATGGGGGAACCTCAATATTAGGAGCACCTATCAATACACTGCATTTCAATGCGCTACAAACTACAACCTCAGAATTAAAGAAAGAGTTGAAGCAATTCCATTCTGACCCATTCTTCACTAACGATAAAAGCACATAGTTTTACAAAGGTATTATTGTAGGGCAGCCAATTCAAATAACATTTGTAATAATGATTAATTGCATGATTTGTGTAGTTAATTGCAACCTTAATCCCAAAAAACCGCCCCCACCAACAATAGGTGAACACAATGAGCACGATTCACAATCAAAGTGTCGTTCGACTGCTCAAGACAGACAACTTTCCCATTCACATTTGGTAACTTCCAACTCAGAAACATTAGCTAAGGAACTCATTATATTCACTCACACATGAGTGATTAGACTAGACAGACACATCAAATAACTACTATCAAGACAATATGGAGTGTCATAAAATAATGTCTGCATTATACACATGCATCACCAAGTTATTCATGCATCATCGAGTGATTCATCAAGTTAGTTTGACAACCCTAAATTATTTACCTTAGATTATATTTCAACTGACGTGTATGTAATAAAGTGACTGCTGAGTGTATTTTGGAATAGAATCAATAATTACAATAACTTCACTTTTGGCCGAGGGAGACATTATCAATTGTTGTGTGTTTGGTTACAGCATGGTTGGCTGGGAAAGAAGAGGAAATGTTTCCTAATTTTCTTAAATTACTTTCGCCTTTTACTTTACTCCCTGTAATGTGCAAAACAGTCTAGACGTGCTTTCATTCTTTAAATAAAACATGGTATGTAGTACATGGCACACATGGTTTCATTTTCAACTAATGTGAACTCTTACTTCCTAATTTAGGACCTGCAGCACCCCAATGAGTTCATCCGTGGCTCCACTCTGCGCTTCCTCTGCAAGCTGAAGGAGTCTGAGCTCTTGGAGCCTCTCATGCCAGCAATCCGGGCCTGCCTGGAGCACCGACACAGCTATGTGCGCCGCAACGCTGTTTTGGCCATTTATACCATCTACAGGTATAAATCTTCGATGCACTGTTTATTTTCTGAAGCATTTCTGCACATATAAGAAGGCACATACTGTATACGGCATTTGAAAACAGCACTGACTGGATCGTCTTTGTTTGCCTCAGGAATTTTGAACATCTCATCCCAGACGCTCCAGAGTTGATCCATGATTTTCTCGTCAATGAAAAAGATGCCAGCTGTAAGAGAAACGCTTTCATGATGCTGATTCATGCCGATCAGGTCAGTAGCTCACTGTGCATGTTCTACTTTCAGGTGTGTGTGTGCGTGTGTGTGTGCGTGCGTGCGCGCGCCTTTTCTCTCTTACCTGACTTTAGTCATTTTCACTTTACAGGACCGAGCTCTGGATTACCTGAGCACGTGTATCGACCAAGTTCATACTTTTGGTGACATTCTCCAGCTGGTCATCGTGGAGCTGATTTACAAAGTGAGTCAGTCATGTTAAGATAATCAGTACAACGTCATATTGCCAGAAGAAGCAATTCATCATCTCTGCCCTCTTTTCTGCCGTCTGTCAGGTGTGCCACGCCAACCCTTCGGAACGTGCCCGTTTTATCCGTTGCATCTACAACCTGCTGCAGTCCTCTAGTCCAGCTGTTAAGTATGAGGCAGCTGGTACACTTGTGACCCTCTCTAGTGCACCCACAGCCATCAAGGTACGACCTTGTTCTGGAGCCATGACAAAGAAATTTCAGAATTTTAGTGCTATCAGTGTGATGGTGACTTCCTGAATCAAGCATCTTCTTAAATGAATGGTTTACTGTTTTGGACACCAGGCTGCCGCCCAGTGCTACATTGATTTGATTATCAAGGAGAGTGACAACAATGTGAAACTGATTGTTCTGGATCGTCTGATTGAACTGAAGGAGCATCCCACTCATGAACGTGTACTCCAGGTATTTCTAATTCACGTTGTGGTTCATCTGTTACTGCACTAAAAAACACAAATCCATGTCCACTGTGCCTGGATATCTGCGATGTTGTTCATTTCCTGGGAAAATTATGTCTGAAGGGTTTTTGAGACCAATATTACACGCATACCTGTGATGAATTTGTAATTTGGCTCTCACTTATGTTTCCCAATCAGGACCTAGTGATGGACATTCTGCGTGTTCTCAGCACACCTGACCTGGAAGTAAGAAAGAAGACCTTGCAGCTGGCGTTGGACCTTGTCTCATCACGCAACGTGGAGGAGGTGTGTTGCATGAGATTTCTTGTTCAATCACAGACGTTTAAAAATGTCATACATTATATCTTTATTCATTTCAATCTGCTGTCCAGTTGGTGATTGTTTTGAAGAAAGAGGTGATCAAGACAAACAATGTAACGGAACACGAGGACACCGATAAGTACAGACAACTGTTGGTCCGCACTCTCCATTCGTGCAGCGTACGCTTCCCTGACATGGCAGCCAATGTCATCCCTGTGGTGAGTTTTTTTTATTGGAGCAGGTTTGAACGAGGCTGTTAAGATTTGCTATATTTTCAGCATTTAGGAGAGATCCACATAATGGGTTCATATATTTAGATAATATATTTTCCCTATGTTCTAATGGTATACAGCTGATGGAATTCCTAAGTGACACTAATGAGGCAGCTGCTGCTGATGTGCTGGATTTTGTGCGGGAGGCCATTCAGAGGTTTGACAACTTGAGGCCCCTCATCATCGAGAAAATGCTGGAAGTTTTCCATGCCATCAAAACTGTCAAGTAAGGCTTCATCAGCACATGTAGGGGCGTAATATGCAAGGTCCTGGCTAATATTTATTTTTGTCTCATTGGTTACAAAATGCATACAAAAATGTAAACTGTAGGATATTGGTTTAGTCAAAACAAAGTGCAACGTTTTGAATGAATTAGAACTCTTCAAAAATGTAAGTAAAATGTGAGAAGATTCACCAACTGTGAGAATACTTGATCAGTTTGGAAATATTCTTTACTGTTGTCAAAGTGATAGACTTCAGAAGTTGTCGTACTAGACACAACGACACAATTCAGTTTTCACCTGTAGATATCATTAAACTGCATATTGGACTCTCGCATATTGATACCATGAACTGAGAAAAGTGTCACTACTCTGAAATTATGTGATAAGTTAAAAAAATAAGAAGATTGAATTAGCAGATAGTTATTTCCCCCAAAAAAGAGAATATTCAGGCTTTCTGTGCTCTAAAAGTTTATAGTTCTATGTTGGATTGGCTGTAGTAGGAATACTGGAACTGACCTTCATGCATTTCACTCTGTGTGGTTTGTTCTACTTTTGCCTTCTTGAGTCATGTAATTACAGCTATGCAGTGTTCTGTAGCAATATTGTTTATCATTTGTCATTGTGGCCTTTATCACCCATGTCGTGTTTCAGGATCTACAGAGGGGCGTTGTGGATATTAGGAGAATATTGCAGCACCAAGGACGACATTCAGAGCGTGATGACGGAAGTCCGCAGGTCCTTGGGAGAGGTAATGTAATTTGTCTGTGATTTGTCCAAATTTAATATACCAAAAACTGTCCCTCAGCCCCAACAGGAAGTTTCAACTACTCAGCCATATGTTTACCACTTAATTTACAGATCCCAATAGTGGAGAATGAGATAAAGAAAGAGACAGGGGAGCTGAAGGCAGAGGATGAAGTGAGTGCAGCTCCAGCCCAGAAGCTGGTGACAGAAATGGGCACCTATGTTACACAGAGCGCTCTGAGCTCCTCCAGACCTTCAAAGAAAGACGAGGATAGGTAAAACTTCATTCGCATTCATTCATTTAGTAAACATGTGAGAAATATTGTCGTTTGTTTAGTTCGGTTGTGTTTAGACGCCTCTTCAACTCACTCAGTGACACTGTTCTAATGTTGCAGGCCTCCGCTCAGGGGCTTCCTGATGGATGGAGACTTCTATGTGGCAGCTTCTCTGGCCACCACACTAACCAAAGTGGCCTTGCGTTATGTTGCTATCGTTCAAGAAAAAAAGAAACAAAATGTAAGTTGCCATCTCTTAAGCTACAGTAACGGTAACCCGTTTAAAGTGATCAAGAGATTTGCCCGTTTGTCTAAACTCTGTCCTCCTGCTGTCCATCTCAGTCCTTTGTTGCAGAGGCCATGCTGATCATGGTCACTGTGCTGCACCTGGGTAAGTCTTCCCTGCCCAAGAAGCCAATCACAGACGACGATGTGGACCGCATCTCACTGTGCCTCAAGGTGCTATCGGAGTGCTCGCCACTTATGAATGACATTTTCAACAAGGAGTGCCGCAAATCGCTGTCGCATATGCTGACAGTCAGACTGGAGGAAGAGAAGCTTTCACAGAAGGTAATGACAATTTATTCACACTGCTGAACCTCCAGACAGCTGAGCAGAGCTGAAGCATCAACAGAATACGTCTATAAATAGTAGAAGTGAACACATTTGTGATATTTATCATATGTTCTGCTATCCTGTATCATTGTTGCATATGTATAGTTAAGTCCATACATTATTGGATCCTCCGTTTCATCTTGGTTTCTTGGTTGCTTATTATTTTTTAGACTAATAATCTGTTGAGTTCACCTGTTGTGGTCTGTTTTAGAACAGATTACAGCCAGTATCCTTTGTGCCACCCAATAATTGACTTTTTTTCTCTTTTCCGACCACAGAAAGAGTCAGAGAAGCGTAACGTAACTGTACAGGCCGACGATCCCATCTCCTTCATGCAGCTAACAGCTAAGAATGAGATGACCTCTAAGGAGGACCAGTTTCAGCTCAGTCTGCTGGCTGCTATGGGCAACACTCAGAGGAAGGAGGCAGCTGATCCTCTGGCTTCCAAACTCAATAAGGTACAGTGAGCAGTGAGGGAAATCGTATTTTTGTTGTTCAGGTAAACCTGGAAAGCACATTGGACAAACAATAATGTCGGATTCAGGATAGGATGTAGGATGTAGATTTTGGCTATGATTGAGAACTTCATTGAAGATAAGACTTTAAAAGCAATACTTCCAGTTAAGATTGTCACTCAGATTGTAGAAACACCTGCAGAAATTAGCATAACTTAGCATTGCTATTTTAAGGCATTTTTTGTAGGACAGTAAACTGCAGGAGGGAATGGTAATGTATAGATCTGGCTGCTGAAAGTGATTTATTGTTGATAATTGTCCACTGCAGCAGAGCCAGATGCAGCTACGATTTAATGCTTGAGAAAAGCAGCTGTACAATTTGCAGCACTGCTGATAACCCGTTTATTTGCTACAGTGTGAGACTGTTACAGCAAGAGATTAGATAGATGTGGACTTTCTTATCAGCTTTTCAGTTATAGTTTTATTATGCAGACTGTGGCAGTGCAAACACTCCAGATACAGTTGCAAAGCGTATACAGGCAAATACAAAGGTGTATATGAACGGCTCTTTACAGGGGCTGATCAACAAAAAAACCCACAACACAATAACAGATTAGCTGTACAGTTAAAGTACCTGTGAATTTTTGTTTTCCCAGCAATGAACTAAGCAACATCTGGCCAATTCACTGTTAATAAACGAATTCATCTTTCTCAATCCTAGGTTACCCAGCTCACTGGCTTCTCAGACCCAGTGTATGCTGAAGCCTACGTTCATGTCAACCAGTATGACATTGTGTTGGATGTGCTGGTGGTCAACCAAACCAGCGATACACTCCAGAATTGTACCCTTGAGCTGGCAACTTTAGGTGAGTCTCATCTTTCTCCTCTTGTGGAAAATTTGACTAGCCGGACCAACACCGCTGAAATGCTGCTATTATGACTGTCACTAAATCGACCTTTACCACTCCACAGGAGACCTCAAGCTGGTGGAGAAACCTTCCCCTCTAACTCTGGCCCCTCACGACTTTGCTAACATCAAAGCCAACGTCAAGGTGGCTTCTACCGAGAACGGCATTATATTTGGCAACATTGGTGAGACGATGACTTTGTTTGAGTTCTACACCATTCAGCAAAAACATACCTGTTTTCCTGTCTGAAACCAAAATGTTTTCTTATTTGTGCATGCTTGTGTCTGCCTTCGCAGTCTATGACGTGTCAGGAGCAGCAAGTGACAGGAACTGCGTCGTCCTCAGTGACATCCACATTGACATCATGGACTACATCCAGCCAGCTTCGTGCAATGACGCAGAGTTCAGACAGATGTGGGCAGAGTTTGAGTGGGAAAACAAGGTAAACTTTGCACATGTACTCTGTAGTCAGTTCCCAGAAGCGGTTTGGAATGTTTGACCTCATGAGTCATCATGAGTTTATTTAAGTTTGTTTTATTTTCATTATTAAACAAAAAAATATGGCGTGAGTTTATGAAAGACAAAAAGGTTGCAGTGTTTTACAAGTTTGCGTTTTATAATGCCAAAGTATGAGTTTGTCCTTAAACTCCCTTTCTCTGTTGTAGGTGACCGTGAACACCAACATCACTGATCTGAATGAGTACCTCCAACATATCCTCAAGTCCACCAACATGAAGTGCCTGACTCCGGAGAAGGTCAGTGTGGGACTGAAATATGTCCAATCATCCAGACGTCCCACTTGTCCTGGGAAACTGGGAAATATGTTGACTAAATTTCTTCTCGTGGTAAATTAGGTTGAAGGTCAAATATCCCAAAAGTCTTGTGTTGCCCTCATGTCATGATTTAACTAAGATTAGAACAAAACATGTATCTAGAAGTCTCCTAATGTTAGCAGCTAAAAGTTGGTTGGGTTTGTCTCATGAAAATGCTTTGAATGTCAGAGTTGTCAGCTATGGATGCACCTTCATGATTCATCAATTTGTTAAGGGTTAATTAACTGATAATGTTGGGTGACTGTTGTGACTGAAACACTGCCAAATTCAGAGTAATTTACACAAGTTAACTTACCCCACCAACACGATGTTGCCTGGTAACTACGGCAGCTTTTCCTCTGTAAATCTGGATTTTTGTGGAATTATCTGATGTTCTGAATTTGGCCTGCATAGGAATTCCTAAGGAAAATGTATCCCGACCACGTATCTTGTGTCTCTAATAGCCCTCTCTCCCTTGTAAAGCAGGCGCTCTCTGGCTTCTGTGGTTTCATGGCCGCCAACCTTTACGCTCGCTCTATCTTTGGAGAAGATGCTCTGGCAAATGTCAGCATTGAGAAGCCCATCCACCTCGGCCCTGACGCTCCCGTCAACGGACACATACGGATTAGAGCCAAAAGTCAGGTGGGTTACAGCTCCTGCATTGTTGAAGGCTCCATTGTGGAAGTGTGAAACATATAGGGCACCTTGGAAGGCTGAAGAAATGGTAGTTGAGGTCTTCCCTGTACAGTGTCTCTATTTCTGATCTGTGACTCTGCTGGGAGTTCATGTCAATATTTCATGGATGGTTGAGCTCCGCCCCTGGTCCCTCACAATTGATGCAACCAATTGTGATATTTCATCCAAATACATCCAGGGGGCGGAGTCAGAATTACGGCGTTCACACGGTCATGGAAATCCTCTGAAAACCTCGGTATCGGAATTTTAAAGGCCGTGGTTTTAATCGTTAATATTCTGATAAAGTTGATGCATTCATAATTCCAGATGCTATAATTGGATGAGAATCAAAATAGGGGTTTGGGCTAATCCTTGCTGTGGATGCTTGTCACCATGGTAACCTAATTTCAACTGCAGGTGACTGAGAAAACATACGAGGAAGACAAAGCTCTCTTTCACGGTTTGGCTTATAGTACAAATATGTTTTAGATAACTGACCGTTAACATTTTATTATCCACATTTTATCAATATATTAAGTATTACATATGTGTCAGTAATGTAATTGAAGGTTTATGTTTTGACTGCATTACTCAAACATTCTCTTAGTAACACATTTACTTTCTCAACAGGTAGAAACATTTTAAGACACCACAATGAAAGTTTAGGTTCAGAAGTGTTGTTTAAAGTCGTGGGAAAGGCACCGATGTAAATGGGTGTGAACCCTGTAGAGTGGAAGTCAAAGGCTTCCCTATTCTTCACCGATCAGCGTTTAGCACCACATTCAAAGGAACTGAATGCACAATGGAGTATTGCAATAACTAAATACACTGTACTGGGCGTGGACTAAAGTCAAATGTGTCGATACACGAGTGGTTCTGTTACAATAAATCCTTCATTTTGCTTTGTTTCTCAGGGCATGGCCTTGAGCCTGGGCGACAAGATCAACCTTTCGCAAAAAAAGACAAACATCTGAAACAAACGAGAAGCAGGCCAGCTCATCCGTCTTTGAGAAAGTCACCCGCTCAACATTCATTTTCAGCAAAATAACACTTCTATGTGGTCGGTTGCTTTCTTCCCTATTATTTTTTTTTTTACATCACTATTTCCAAGTCTGTTCTTTACTTTTCAATAAATGTATGAATTAAAATAAAAATCCATTTTCTTTATGCTGTATTCTTTGAGTCATGTATTTGGACACATGTCACTTTATTCTTGCATTACAGTACAATAAACAAGATAAAAATCTGGTTGAAGTAAATATTATTGTGATCGTTTATTCATATTTACTGATTCTTCTTTTGGGTTCCCTTTAGGGGTTTAGATGTCCATTCTAGATGAAAGTCTGTGGACAAAGGTTTCCTTCGGTATTTTGTTAAGTATTTTGTTTGTATTGTGATGTGGAATTTTAACCACTTGCGCTTCAAATGATAGACATCTGTATAGGCCTTTGGTATGTTTCATATTTAAAGAAATAAAAGCCAGCCACTTTTAGTGAACTGCACCATTTGTCTGAACTAACACTTTATTGCGGAGTCATTTCAAAGACTCCTCTGCCCTTTTATCCCGTGCCGGTTTTCATGCATTCTTTAGCTCCTGTTGCCTGCAGCTCTGTTGCTGTGGGCTGTGACTCCAGGTTCTGATTGGAATGCCTCAGATGCTTCTGGCATTACGTTGCATGCTGTGAAAGCTATTGGAAATTTTCTGTAATGATCCCTAAATTGAAATCTTGAGGAGTCTAAAATCTTCCTTCACCAGTGAGAGTATTCATTTTATTTTTGTGACTATTATTATTTTATCGAAGATTAAGTAGAGATTATGTGACAAACCCATCCTGTCGGTGATGTAATGGACCTATCCTTTACTTATCCTTTCATTTGTAATTTATGATTGAAAGGAAGTTTTTGCGAATATGCCATATTAAAAGGTCACAACCACAGTCACTATCCGTCACTCCATGGTCTTTCATAAAGGCTGAAAGGCGGCTTTGAGGTCAGAGATTCAGCTATTTAAGCTGTGCAGCTGTTTGACGCAATACTGTGAGCAATTGGTATTTAAAAAGTACACATAAAAGAACAAATAATCCCAACAAATCATCATTTATGTGGTGTCATACTGTAGTTCAGACACACAGCAGCATTTATGTTGTTAGATTTGATACTATACTCTACATTTTATCATACGTACTAACATGCTTCCTTGTATACTTTGGCAAATTATAACACATAATCCACTTTAGTTTTACTATCACTGAGGAACGTCTTCCTACTGAGAGTCACTATCCCATTTAGACACTAGGTGGCGCCAAACGCCTCAACGCAGACAGGGAGTCTATCACTATGAAGGAATTCAGTCGTATACTTTACGTGATGTTATGATGTGCCATAACGTGTCATAGAGTAAATTGACAGGTTGACATAATGTGAGCTCTTTCTTCTGCACGCCGAGGTCGTCTGTCAGACATAATGATTTTCTTACGCCCGCATTTCAGGCTGGATGCCAGGTTTCTGCCAAACCGCCACCTTCAGCATCTGACAGAGATTCACTGCACTTTACATTGGTGAATACTATGAAATTTAAAATAACATACCCGTCACTGTCTGAGAAGCTATGATAGAAATGAATATATATTGTTTTTACGAAGGAGCCTGGTAAAATAAGGGTCGTTGCAATGAACTAATTCCCACAACAGCTTGTCTGTGACTGATAAAAATTCTATACAATTTTCTGAGATTGTCTATTCCTGTTAGATTTTATCTCATGCTATATGATTTCCAGACATTCTATATCCACCCTGGGGTGCGTGGGACTAACTGAGTATTCCATATTGTGCAATAATTGCTTAAAATATGTAAAAATCATGAGGATCAATATCAAAACCTTGCCTTATGACATCATCATAAATCAGCTTAGTTCCTCTCAATGTGTGAAAGAATGACAGCGAGTAAAATTGACTCACTTAAATCACTCAAATCAATCACTCAACACACACACACAAAAATGAGACTGGCACAGAAATCAAACCCAAGACTCTTTTTTGGGCAGTTAGTGGTTTTTGATGGTGGGGTAAACCGGAGAACCCGGAGAAAACCCACAAGGAGAACAGGTAAATACGTTGGAGAGAAAACAAAGGGCTTGAGAGAGAAATGTCGCTCTTCCTCATCGTCACGACTCGCTGCTAGCAGTCAGTCGCTGTATGTAGCGGGTGTTCCCGTGAGAGCAGCTGACGTCGGGCTCTTGGTCACGCCCAGACCTGGGTCAGGTACTCGTTCTGCCATCTTAGAGCCTTTTTCTCTTCTATCTTGGATGTTACATCAACTTCTGCTCTTACTTTGGTCAAGACAATCAATCATCATCGATGACGATTCTTCCCGTCGTCCCTCTGCTGTCACAAAGCCGAGGCCTCGATTCGAACCTTCCGTTTCTTGCTGATCTTATCAACAATGGTCAAGAAGTTATTTTTCAAATATTGTACCTTGCTGCCTGATGTCACTTCCTCTCCCTCTCTCTTTCTCTCTCAGTGACTCTGCACTGTGTCTTTTGTCGCTGGTGTCGACGTTTTCTGCCGGCGAATTAGAGTTCGCTGCGAGCGTCTCAGTGAGTCCGAAAGCTGCTTCGTCATTTTGGTGCTTTACCGCCACCTACTGGACAGGAGGGTGGATCTTAAGTCTGGACTCACTTTGGATTTTACAATGTTACAAAAAAAAAAAAAAAAAAAGGCCATCGTGATATAAAGCTACAGGCGCATCTCATTTATTATCATCACTTTGAGCTCTGTTAGCTAAACTGTTTGCATCAATGACTTTTCCTCACTTAGCAGTTTTAAGCAAGATTCTGGATTTAAGAAAAAAGTTTAAAATACAAGAAAAAATGCAAAGCCAAGCCTACTAGAATTAAAAAAACAAGAATATGAGTACAGCAGATCACTGCTGCCGCACCTTTCCTTCTCTTGGCCGACGGCTTGTCCAGATCCTGATACTCGAAGCTTTCTGTCACCTTTGCCATGTCAGGGCTCTCGGTGGCCCTGTGCTTGTCAGCCTCCAAAGCTTCGTGTTCCTTTATTGCGTTAATAAGGACTAAATCCTTCCTTAGACGTGGTCTGGACTTGTAACTATGCCTGCACACTTGGCAGTGGATCACAGGTTTGTTTAGGTGCCAGGTTGTAGAAATGCAATTCCTGCAGAAATGATGGGAGCACGGCAACTGGACGGGATCGATAAAAACTCCCAGACAAATGGGACACTCAAATTCCTTGGTATCCGTCACTGATGTCATGTTTTAAGCCGTGAAGGATTTTGAAAAGAGAAACAAAAGCAACACCTGGCACAGATTTTCCCAATCTGAACACTCTTGTTTCTAACAAGAGCGTTCTAAACACCTGGCACAGCTGGAGCGTGGCTTTCTAAGGTGTCCGTCGTGATGTCGTCCGACGGGTGATGTCATCCAGCCCGCGCCAATCAAACGTGTGAGGACATCGCGCAGGTGATGACACGCAGCGTGGCGCTTTTGTTCAACGGGAAGATGTCACACCCGTCGATGACAGTCGGACGGGACGGAGGCCTGTGATTTGTTCAATCCAACCCCTTCGTGTGAACGGAGGCTCGTGATTGGCCGAGACGTGGTATGAAAAAATGATATTTCACTCAAGAAAACTCACAATCTCATTTTTGTAATCATTTTTATTAATACTGCACGGATAGTTACATTAAAAGATGAATGATAATTTGGGATTATGGGATTACCAACCTGACATTAACTGTAATTGAGTCCATTCTAATTGCACATCAACATTGGATTAAGATCAAAGTGTTGGATTTTAACTGTAAGAAGTAAAACGTGGCTGAACAGGGGAGTTTATGGTGCTGGACTAGGTGATAATCCTTAGGAACCAGAACAGATGGATCAGTGTAATCTGGGTTATCTGATAAAAAACACACTGTCATCAAAATGACAGAGATTACTGAAGAATCAAGTACTTCCTCAGTGAGTAATAAGTATTTATTTTATTTATTCATTGATCATTAACTGGTCAGTAAATTATATGTGTGATTTTATACATACTGTATATATAGATTTTTATATATAAATCGATTGTTCATAAATTGTGTATGATATTCCCAGGAAAATGATGCAGGCAGTCCTCTGTCACATGACCTCATTTTTACTGATAAATAAGTGTTAAGTGTGTTACCAAGTCTGAGTCCATGTAAAAAAATGACATACCAAATACTAAGTACTACCTGTAGTACACGTGCCACAGTTTGAGAACCACTGCCGAATAATCTTCCTGTTTTGTCTTATTTTGACAGATGATCTACGTGTTGTCAGAGTCAGCCTCCCTTCGTCTGTGTGTGTGTGTGTGTGTGTGTGTGTGTTCTTTAGTATAAATGCAGGCTCGGGACAGCACTGCAGGTGCGGCGTGTGTGTGTGCGTTAACGTGTGTGTGTGTGTGTGTGTCATACACCGCCTACAGCAGCGCCCCTATCGACCGTCCAGAGGTACTGTGGTTGCTGACGGCTTCACATCTTGAACATCGCAGTGTGGTTGAGTGGAGACGCGGCTGAGTCTCGGTCGGTCGGTCGTTCGGTCGGTCGGTCGGTCAGGCGTATGGACAGCAGGCGCCCGTAGCTCCGGGACCCCCTCCCCTCTCTTCGACACATCCACACGGACCGTACTGACCAGTCTTTCCGCTCCGGTCTTTCCACCGCAGGGCCTGTTCAGTTTCCCAGAAGAAAAGTGGGTGTTTCGGCCGCGAAGTGTCCTCGATGGCTGGCTGGAAGGACGGATCGGCGCAGGAGAAGTATCGGCTGGTCGTAGTCGGAGGCGGCGGCGTGGGCAAGTCGGCGCTGACCATCCAGTTTATCCAGGTCAGTGTCTCCGCTAATGGATCGGGGCTGAGATTTCCCCGCTCCTGCTGTCCGTGGGGCTGAAAACACGGCAAGGCAGAGGACA
>OMNV01016974.1:0-10975 GCA_900303265.1 Brotula barbata
TTGGATTTCAACACGATGATCACGATATTTTAACAGTCAGGAAAACTATCAAATATTTAGTTTCAGAATAATTAAATCCATCTAAATAGAAATTTTGCAAACCCCCCCCACCTCCCTCCCCCAGTGCGAGTTCTACACTGGCACGCCTGACGAATAAGAACCGGGCCAGGAGACAGGAAATGACACGAGACTCTCCCAAGCCCAAAAATTTGACTAATAACTAAGAAAAAAGCCCTCATCTCAGTGCCCCACCCCCGCATCAGAGATCCACAGGTCGCTACTGAGGAGTTCCAAAATAGCTTGAAAAGCCCTAAATTAGACAGCCGAGTTTAATGAACGGTTATTAAAATATACGCTGTCTGGCAACTGCAATCACACAACTCTCCTAAAGCGGTTTGGGGGGAAAATTAGCACTTAATGAGACACACTGGCGGAGATAGCAGCACAGGGCCCTCCAAGAAAGTATCCATTTTTCATGGAGGAGACTGAAGGCTCTCACAGCTCTCCACACGTCACCCCGGGCAACGGGGCACACCAACTATTCTGGAAGCTGTCAAAATAGTTGATGCCGCTCGGAACACATGAGAGGGATCAAATGAAAACAACACTTGAATGCGGGGGGATTACCAGAGCTCAGCAGAGGAAAATGTCAACAATGATTAGAGCGAGTGTCCAGGCGGAGCTTCGGTCGTTCGTCACGTTACATATTGATACAAAACCGAGCAGCCAAATTCAATTAGTCGGCGCTTTAGAAGAACCATCAAAATAATAAACCCCCCCTCTCCTCCGCAGCGTCGGGGGGCTTTCCAATAACTCGCCGTGTAACGACGGGGGCGGCGGCGGCGGCGGCGGCGGCTGCGCTTTTGCACATTTCAAAATCTTCGCGTGGAGCGGTCCGCATCACGTCCGCGGCCCCTCTCCCTCGCCACGTTCGCGCTCTGACCGAGATTTCGCCAAAGTTACATCTGCAAAACGTTCCGCGTCGAGCGTAATTATTTTGGCAGCGCGCGGAGACGCCTGCGAGCGTGACCGCAACGTTCGCGCTCGCCCCTCGTCTGCTCGGTCAGTTTTTATGGCCGCTGAGCCCCGTCCAATATTGCTGAGCGCGGCGTGAGCGTGCAAGAGGGAGCAACATAAACAGTATCGACATACAGCGCACATGCTTTTCTTGATGCTCTCATCAAACTGTCGGCCTTAAAAGCCAGCGGCTCTAATTAGCTATAGATTCCCCCCCCCGTACGCCGGCTCTTCCTCATTATTTGACATTATGGCATCATTCCTGGCGCCGACAGCCAGCGAGTGTTTGAGCAGCTGCTGCGCATCTCGCTGAAACGAGGTGACCCTTTGAAAGACGCCGGGTCCACAAAAGCAGCAAACACGGCCATGTTTGCTGCCGTGGTTTATGTAGTCAAGGATGTCCGCTTTGGGTTAATACCTCCGTGACAGATCGCCGCCCCCCCCCCGGGGACCTTGGTTCATCAGGAACGCCGCTGTCAGCCCGATGGGAGCTGGAAGCTTCTCCTGGTAACCAATTTCAGCAAAACAACAGGGGTCAGGTCACGACAACACAGAAAGACGTGGCCCGGTGGGTATTTAAAGACTCAGCGCCTTGTTTTATATCACGTTGTCGATACTTTACAGCACCGATTGCACAATTTTCCCAGAAAACTCAAAGAGCTGAAAATTTTAAAAAATCTGACATAATAGTTGAATCCGATCGAGAAACAACACGGAAGACGACTGCGGTCGTGTATGCATGGCATGAAGAAACAAGATGGATGAGGGTAAATCTGCGTTTGTGCAGCGAAAGAGAGCCGAGAGGAGAGTTTCCGTGAACTATCCTAGCAGTTGTTGCAGTCGGTGGAGGTTCTGAATAATTTCAGTGTATTCATATCATCTGAAAACGCACTTGCGCGTCCATTAATCAAGCTGCTATTTGAGGCCCATACTGTGTTCTGCGTGATGGTAAAAATGAAAAGTAAGCAGCCCTCCGCGGTTCAGGAACCATTAATTGTCCTTTTCCCTTACACAGACTAAAGCAATAGGTCAGCAATGTTTGTAGTGGGCTGTTAAAAACTCTGAGTTGGAGTTTTTAGTGTCAGAATGTCCCGAGGCTCGCTGCGAGAATGCACCGGTCCAACGGATTCAAAAGCACCTGCACAGACACCTGCGAGCCTCCCCGGTGCCTCTCTGTGAAATGCTTCTCTCAACACAATCCAAATCTGCACAGTTTGTGCTTGTTTGCGGTAAACAACATCTTCAAGGTGTGTATTTTCGGCCTCTCCGTGGCCCGTGTCACCCGGTGTCTCACACTCAGACTCCGAGCCTCAAAACCACTCAGCACTTTCCCCTCTTAAGAATTTCTAATCAATCAGAAAGCCCACAGGCCACCTCCACAAGTGTTCTCGCTTTCCTAGCCAAGAGCAAAAAAAAAAAAAAGGAAAAAAAAGGCTTTCAGTCAGCAGGGAACAAAGACGAAATACTGAGGTCTGAGGATGAAATTAACTCTAATTTTGGAACATGAAAGTCTGGGAAATCTTTGGCAGACTCAAAAGACTTATCTGAATGTAAGGACTGAAGTCAAGCGATTGGAGAGTCGGCCTTTGTTTCACAGACTGGGAGAGGGGAAAAGAGAATCTGTTCCATTTGTGCCCTTCTCTCCTTTTATCTGCTCCCTATTTCACCTCACCGCACGAGTTTTCACACCGTTTTGGCCCATGGACGACCCATCCTGACCCAGAAACGATCTGGGGAATCCCTGATGTAGGCGTGGGGGACAGGGGCTGGGGTGAGGGTTTGGGGACAGGGAACAATCGACTCGTGGCTCCACCAGGCTTCTTCGGGAAGACTCCACTTTCGTAGAGTGGGCGCCATTTGTAATCCTAAGAGGAAAAATCTTTTTATTTTGTTATTTTAATGATTCTCAAACCAGAAATAATTCACCGTCCACCTTTAATTGATTTATTTCCACTGCCCGTGGCTTTAAAATGACATTACCGAGCTCTCGCACCACCGAGATATCTGCGGGGCCCACCACGGAGATGTGGACCAGCAGTTGAAAAGCCCTGCCTCGAAGGATTAATCTGACGTATGGAGCTTTACACTGAGAAAACATCACAGGAAAAGGAGTGGAGCAGAAAGATTCTCATTTACAAAGGTTTCAAGATACAAAGACAAAAAAAAACATACACAGAAGAGACATAAATGAACTAAGAGACGGATTTAAGTCAAATAAGCGGAGACTGAATCCCATTCCAAAGAGCTGTGCCGGTCCCTCCTCGTGTGAGCCGCGCTGTCTGTGATGCTCTTTTCTCCTAATTCTGTTCTGACTAATGGAACGTGCTTAATATTCCACTCAGCAGCCGTTTTCCCTGATTGTTTAGCTCTGGAGGAAATGAAAGAGCTTCAGGTGCGACTTGCTATCTTTTCTGTGAGACAGTGGCAAATGATGAGGAGGCGATGGTGGAGCTCGGTGGGACTCAGGCCCCCCCAAGGCCTGCGGGGAGCCCAATCGCTGGAGAACCGGAGTAATAAGACGGCGGCTACAGCACGGTGACGGACGGAAATAAGACTTTTTAACCTGGAAAGATAATAAGAGTGCGAGTCGCTGGGTTTACACCACGTTACGGTACGGAGGTCTGGATGACCGCGATGGATTTCGTGCCACTTGTGTTGTCTGACATGGTTTCACGGGCGCCCTGTGCCGCACTGATATCTAATTCTTTGTTTACCGCCGGTGGCTGGATCCTAATTTTCCCCATTAATACTTTAGTGCAAGGCGAGGGATAACCAATGTAAATATGGGACTCGTGTGATATCTTTGCGAGCAGATGTCTGCTGTCTGTTAGTCGATTGCGTGCGCGGCGTGAGTCAGATTACTGTTACCTTTTAACGTGCCGGATGTAAATGTAGATTTCATTTTCTGCATATGAAGCAAATGAGCCGTGACGGCGCTTATCACGGCCCTAAGTATCCTCGGGGTGCAGCCGAGCACGCTAATCGTATCTTTACCCGAGCTAACTCCGTCAGTGACTGATACAAACACAGCAATAATACAGACACGCGTGCCTGAGCGCTCCCCGTCCCCCTCCCCGCGCTCCTCTATAAGCGCTACATGCTACGCAGCCGCACGGCGCTCGTTCGCTCGTTGCGGTCTTGCTTTTCCCATCAATAATTTAGACGATGTCCCTCTGACAGCCACCAGCGAGCTCGCTGTACGCCACAGATGGATATAGCGTGTAAAACATTCATGGGGATTTTTTGGGTCATATTTGTGATATCGATCCAAAAGCAGCGAGCAGCAGCACGAATGAGGTGAAATCCTCTTCACGTCGGCAGCACGCGTAGATGCTGGACTCTGTAGACTCATTGTAACAGGCTGTGGTAGCTTAGGAGGAGGAAGAGGATTTGGACGCAGGAATACTGACAGACCGACCCCACGGGGTGAGAAACCTCGTCCAGAACGGAGGCTTCCAACCTAATCTGGCCCGTGGACCACCTTCCTCCCTGACTCAGAGGAAACCTGGGGACCTCCAACGTGGGGACCTCTGCTGAGGTTTCTGGGCACGATGAGTTGGACGCAATCAGTGTATGGCAGGTATGCCAGTGTGGAAAATCTCTCTCTCTCTCGCTCTCCCACACATCCTGCTAAATTTAATTTAGATGGATTTGATTCATCCCATAGTAGAAATGAAACGAGTACAAATACAAACAATCAACAATTTTTACTACTTTTGACATTACAGGTATCATTAGCGCAGAGGCCCTGCAATACCTCCATAGACCACCAGGTGGGCATGGCCCCTAACGGCTGTCAGAACCACTGAACATGCTCCCTGCTGCTTTGAGGGATGATTGGACCATCAGGACAGACGGACAGACTTTGTCTCATCCGTCGCTGCTGTTTATAAGCGAAATGCACGGAGAGCCATTATGAATTCACCGTTCTCAGCCCGCAAGTGTTTGAAAGCTCCGAAGAGATGCAGACCAGGCTGTGACACTTAGACCTCCACATCACGGGGAGATGTTTGATTTATGTTAATATGAAAAGTATTATGTAATGTAGCGTTAAACCAGGGAAGGCATGAATCCTGCCGGTACGAAGCGGTCAGAGTGAGGAGGCAGCATACATTTTTAAGTGGATGAAAATAAAAGAGACGGAGAGAAGAGCCGTTTAGAAAGAACGGACTGCGGCGACGCGGTGAGAGAAAGTTTGGACTAACTTAAGCCCACGCATTCATCACAGAACGCTGAACTCACACAAACTATAAATCCACAATGAGCCACCGCGTCCTCTTCATTATCATCATCGTCACCGTCATCGCCCAGACGATACATGATTGACTTTCATCTCCGAACGCTCCGAGTCCCGGGCTCCGCTCGCATTGATATTCATCTTCAACCCTACAGTTTAACCCAGACCAGCCCTGTGAAAGATTGATGCGTCTTAAACTCCAAACATTAATCTTTCACGCACTATACCCCAGCAGAAAAGTGCCGCCAGAAATCTTAATTTTCCATTCATAAATTTCCATACGCATTAATTTGCTGCCGTTGCAGAATAACGCTGCAGCTAAGATGCCTGGAACGTCGGTTTAACGACACCAGACACGGGGGTGAGAGAGGGGCGTTCGAATGAAAACCTGAGATAGCACGTTGCATTTTTTTAGCTTTAATATGAACACGCACTGCCCAATGATGTCTATTTATTTCGTTAAAAAGATCTAAAAGAAAAAAAAAAAAGATGTAAAAATCTTTGACCCTAATCCTAATCCTAATCCGACCCCTCCGGGCATCACGCCTCGTCTACGGCCGTGACTTTCGGCTCTGAATTACAGCGACGGTTTGACGTGAAGAAGTCCGAGCAGGGAGTCCATAAATTCCCGGCGCCGGATCGTTTGTCACCTCCGGTCCCCCAACCGGCGTGTGCACTCAGCGCCGCCGTGAATACACTCCTCTTATAAATGGCTCTTTAGTATTATTCACCGCGGAGAAACACAATTAGTTTAAGTACCTAGCATGCATCAGAGATTCACGACGAACCCATTTGTTGCGAGAACATTTTATGGTTTTAATGGTGCATAAAAGAATTTACATCATGGCAGAACACTACTCAAATATGTATAGTCTCCACTTAAACCTGCATAAAAAGTCAACGGAAAACTCGGCGTGGCTGATGCTGCGGGCATGGACCGGTTTTTGCAGGATGCGGCATTTACCGACTTCCTGCTCCGTCCGTTACGGGACGAGCAGCACGGCCGACGCGCTCGCTTCTCCGTATTCACTTTTGAGTGACACGCGCGGATGGATCCCTCCGCCGTGGATACGAGCGGCGATAAGATTTCACTGTAATTTCCCCGTGCATCCCTACTGTCCACTTCTGCGGCCCCTCCCTCCTCCTCCTCCCCATCTTTGCTCTGTCATTCTCCTTTGATCACAATGTCAATATCTATACTGAGCACATGTCCCCGGGTGACTGGCTGCCATTTACTCTAAGAAATTCATTCAGGAAGTTATTAATGCTCCATCATGAGGGACTTGTGGCCGCCATTTCTATGAACACGTCCTAAATATCCCTTAGATTGTCTCCGAAGTTGAATCTTATGGACGTATTATCAATGAGAGCGAGTGCTCAGGCCGGGACACAATGCAGATTAATATTCTATGTCTGCGCGCCGCGTGCAGACCGGAGGACATATTGATATTCTGCACACGGTGACTGAGACGCTGGGAGACGGCCAGCCCGCGTGTAATTACTCGCTATTCACGTTAATTCTATTAGAATATATGTTAAATCAATATTAAACACAGATCTATATGCGGCACAATTAAGATGCAACTGAATGGGACTTGGGCCTTCAATAAAACAAAAGAACACACACACACATACACACAGATACCGTGCAGTATAGTGCACACACATCACAAAAATGTCTGCATTTAACACCGTTTTAAACCTGCTTGAAGGTTATATATCGATTATAACATTTACCAAATACACAAGCAAGACTCCAAAGTCAATTAAGGAGGTGGCATCGCTGTAACGACTACAAAAAAGGTCCTTAAACGTGATATATGTTTAAATAACGGAGGATAAGAGATGCAGCAGGTCGGGGAGCACACACACAGACGCACAAAGTCAACACCGACATCATCATCCCGTGTTTGGTCTTTACTTTAATTCGAGTCACTACATGTACGTGTTCAATTCAATCTTTGTTATGGATTCTATGGTCCTTAGAGGGTTCGATAAATACAGATACATAGATAATGGATAGATGGAATGAAAAGGAGGGTCATGGGGCACTCAATGTATTCAATGCTCTCTCAGTATCTGTCTGGAAAAGCGTGTCTAAGGTGTACGTACGTGTCCATTACGGTGTTTTCATTTAAAACCGTATCTGATCAGCGGCACTCTAATCACCGCTTTGCGAAAGTATGCCGAGTTGTGTCCTCTCACACGGCTAATGGTGGGTTTACTTCCGTCATTAGTAACTTTGGCAACTTCACAAATCCATTTCTAACCGTTCTTCCTGCTCGGCGCGACGACCATCCATCCACCTTTCTGCCAATCTATCATGTGTGTGAGGGAATGAGAGAGCGAAAGATGGCAGCCTCTGAGGGAATAACCTATATTTCTCCTCCTGACACTCTGCTTTTAAAGCGATATCCCCCCAATCTCTTAATCAACGCCCCTGAGCGGAGGAGGATATTTAGGATGGATGTTTTGCACTTAAACTAAATGAATCGCACCCTTTGTCATTAGCTAGTCCCTTTTATTTTTTTGCTCCCCTCCCCCATTGACAGCGTTAATAGAGAAGCCCTGTTGGAATGAGAGAGCAATGTCCTCTGTCATGTAAAGCCATTCAGCTGGGAAGGACGCACCGGGGCCCTTGAGTAAATGACATATTCCATTGTCTAGTAGACAATGTCAGCTAATGATGAACAATCCTGCGACTGTCAAACTGTGCTTGTTTCCTTGTTCTTTTCCGAATGCATTCCGGTTGAGTATTATTGTTGGCAATGAAAATAGGCCGGCGTAATTGCGGCTAATGGGGCTCTAATGGGGAGCGTCATACAATAATCAATCTGTGGAGCAGATGAACACGGGACGCGCCGCTAATGAATTCCAGAGACCATAAGAGAAGATATTTGAAGTTGCTCGTGAGCCCCGGCGTGTTGTGGTTCAACACGGTGAGACAATGGAGGACTCGGTCCATCTGCTGGCGCTGGGCTCGTCTTGGACAGAGGACAAACTTCTGTCCGCGTGACCGTCTGCGTCTCCGAGTCCGTGAGAGTCTTCGGAGCATTTCTCACCTCCGGCTCTCCGACGCCCCGTGTTCCAGCCGCAGGGATGAGTCACCCATCCCGACCTGTATGTCACCCTCCCTCCACCCTCGCCAGACATTCAGCGGGGGCAGCGGACCAAGAAGACGGAAGCAGCGCGGGCCGAGGAGGGAGAGAGATTCAATTTAGGGCCAGAGCCATCTTTGATGTGAAACGACATCTCTATTTATTTCCAAAAGCATTTCAGAGCGCGCTGAGAAACACAAAGTGACAGCTGGCACACCAGAACTAGCGGCAAATGCCATTGCTGCTGCTTGTTCTGTCCAAATACTGTGATTCACACAGGAATGTCTGCAGCACGGTGCCAACAGCTTGCAGACTTCAAAGGCCAACTTGCTTCTGATTTAGATGAACATTATTTTATCACAAACTACGTTAACTTTATCCTCCTTCCCCCTGGAAATATTAAATGTCTTCATTGTGTTCTGCCGCACCAGAAATAACTCCTGGAGGCGAAACAGACCTCCGCGGTGCCCAATTGATTCTTGGCTTCCCAGTGGGCCCTGCTGTAAGCAGCCATGATGAAGACAGCAAAATTATTTAGAGTAGCTTAGATAGGCCTCCAGAAGATTTTCTATTTGTTGCAGGTTGGACTCCCATGAGCACAAAAGATCAATAGTGCCTTGTTGCCGATGCAGAGAGGAAGGCCCGTCTGGCTAGATTTGCACTTGAGCTGCGCCGCTTTGATATCACCTGCAGGCTTTGGCAGATAGCTGCCTTATTCGGTAGAAAGCTTGGACGGCGTTTGATAAATGGAGGCAGGAAGAATTTGTGTCCTTCGTCTTCGTGGAGGATGATGCTAAAAAGGCACAAAACAAAGCGCTGCACGGTCGATTGCACACGAGAGACGCCGCGGTCAGGATGCACCTTTCAGGATCTGTATTCATCGGTGCTCCTGTTGGACACGATGTAAGAAAGATGTATCACCGCCGTGTTTTGAGAGATAGAGTAGATGTTTGGGATCGGCCCATTTCACATCATCCTGACAAGAATGACAATAATATCTGCTGCTGTTGTGCTATATAGAGTGTCGAGGCGGAAAAGGAGACGGAGACGTTCCTGGCTATCTCCCGTTAGTGCAGAGTCTGTTTTGCAGTGTGCGCGTCTACCTGTCCCTGCCTATACATCAGATCCTCCAGAGAGCTCTGCCTGCACGTCTGATCATTGTGATAACGCAGAGAGGATCCTCTCCTCCCACAAATGGAAAATATTCCCTGACACGGAGCCGACCTGGGTTGTATTTCACCGATTTCCACGACTCACGCACGAACTGCCGTCAAAGTAAGGACACTCGGCTCATAAACAGCTTTGGAAAGAGCGCTTTGTGAAATTTACATCATAGGATATAATTAGCAGTCATTTAGTTATTATACTATCGTGTGTGTGTGTGTGTGTGTGGCGACAGCTTTAAGGGATGGTTTTTATGCTGCACTTCCTGAGGGAAGGGAACGCTGCCGTCTGAGAAGGTACTTGAGCCGACTTTATGGCATTGTTCTGGGTTATTTTAGATACATTTAATGGACCTTTTACACCAGGAAGACAGTAATAATTGATTATATGTAGAAAAGGTGCAAAAATAATCTCATCATTGAGATAAATTCTGATTTTAAAGATCCTAACATACATTATTGTATCCTAGGCTTTGGCATTTTTAATTTCCCTTCAATTTCTCTTCATACTGAAAGTGTTGGGTAAGATTTCATACAGATTTACCCATAATGCATCCTGATATCTGGTATCGGTGAAATATTTAGACTTTTCATCAGAATATAAAACTAAATGAGGATGGATCCGTTGGTTGTAAACTCAGATTTTTCTCTGATTTTGATTTTGACATCGTATTGATGCCGTGTGCGAGCGGCTCTGCAGGTGCCGCCAAGGCTAAAATCCTCCTTCCTCGTCTAGTTTACAGGACGCCCGTCACGGGAGAACCTTCAATCGATACTCCCTTGTTTCACCCTCTCCTCAGTTTTCAAGCTATGGATCTGTCTCACTGTTATACATATTACACTCCGCATCGGATTCCTCCACAGCCACACCCTCCATCACCACCCAGCACTTCTGCAGAGCACAGATCAATCGGCAGCCGGCTTGCCAGCCGATCAAGTCCATAATAACACAGTCCCTCCATCTTGTTCGGCTGCAGTAAATTACCTGGGCTGCAGGACAAACCTCATCTTTCCCTCCCTCGACCCTTGAGGGATCTTTATTAATGCCCGGGCTTTACATCAAATACAGTCGGGTGGCCTGGTAATGAGATCACAGCTGAGCCCGGCTTGATTTAAATGCTAAACACAGGTCAGAGCCAGCCCATGACCTGAACACACTCCACCGTCTGGCCGCAATGATAATCCAGAACCTGGTGTTTCAGGAGAAAGCAGAGCCCAAATGTGTGTGTGTGTGTGTGTGTGTGTGAAAACTGACAGCAGAAATAAAAATTTGCTAAATATGGCAGAATAAACCGTGTGCACAGCATTACGTTGTGTCTGCTAATTAAAGCAGTAACAATACAATACAGTGAATCCTGTCAAGTGGATCCCTCGCTTATTTACACTGCCGCGGAGACATGCGCGGGAAACGTGACTGCCCCGAAACCACTACCACCCGTTTTCTGTCTGGCTGGCGGAAA
>OMNV01016975.1:0-10885 GCA_900303265.1 Brotula barbata
AGCATCACGGTGCCTGATTCAAAACTCCAAGACTGAAAGATCCTCCGGGTTTTAGACGGAGGAGCAGACACCAGCCGACACCACTTCCATCTCAACCAGATTCACCAAAAACGTGTGTGTGAGTTTGGACCGACGCGTCCCGGCGACACACACAGACGCACGCACGCTACGTTCACATCTTTTACCCCACGAGACGCAGATGACGAAAAATCTGACAAAAAAACGCAGGAAGCGAGTTTGGCGGCTGTATGATCTCAGCGCGGACTCACTCCACCACGCACAACCTTAGCTACACCACGCAGCGTGAGCGCTCGCTGCGACACCGGCGAGTTCGTTTTACTCACCAGGTCGAAACAAAGACGAGGACAAAATCACAACACGTTCAAACAGCATGTGAGCTTCACCGGGGTGAGGAGCGCGTTGGGCCGGCTTCAGATGCCCCTGATGTAGCCTAGCAGCTAGCTAACAACTGGCTAGACAGCATGCTAGCTAGCTGCTAGTGCATTCAGAGGCCTTATTTTGGTATTTCCTTGGATAGCTAGGTAGCTTAATGTAAAACAGAGTAACTCTGACGTCATTGTCCCGACGTTGACGTTGTTTCGTCAAAGTTGTGACGTCGACGTCGTGAAATCTTCAAACGTACACGCTGTCCGACGGGCGAGGTTTCGCCGTGTTTGCAGTAAATTTGCAGTAGAGGTGAATGACTTCTGAACGGTGGCGCTAAAAGATGTGTAGCGTAACACATACACACACACACTGAGGAGCAGCGTGAGCGGCAGTGACACACACACACACATACACACATTCAGGACTGCCCACTAAATAAGCTGAGTATGAACACAGGGTCTGTTGCTACGGAGACGACAGGTCTTTAGGAGAGGAGATGGACACAGGAAGGAAGCAGGAATTTTAAGCACCCACTCGTTCCCCTTTGGGTGTCCTGTTGCCAGACAAAGGAGATCGATGGAAAAAGAGGGTGAACAGGGAGAGGGAGAGAGGAGTGATAGAAAGCAGGAGCCTCTTCAGTGACAGGTGCTATGCTGCCATCAGACCGGAGCTTCCTGTCTTTCACACACTCCCTTCCTCTCTCCTCTCTCTTCCTCCCTCTCTGTCCCTCTCTCTCTCTCTCTCACACACAACACACAACCTCCTCTCTTCTCGTCTCCTTTTCATCCTTTCATTTTCCTCCCCTCCTTTCCTCCCCCATCTCCTCACTGAAAAGAAACGAGAGACTGGGAGGAGAGTAAATAAGAAGATGCCAAATAAAGGCCTGGGACCTGCTAAATGGACTGGGAAACCCCTCCGCCTGCTCCCGATACACACTCTGAAACACACAGTGCCCCCTAGCTGCTACACGTGAGAAGTGCTTTGGGAGAAACGGACGATGAAGAAGGCTTTTTCCTTTCCTTTGAGAGTCACTCTGCTGATTTTGCTTCTTTTATCCCATTGACAATGAATTTTGTACGCCGAACTTTACTACTGACCAATTTTTCAAAGCATAAGTAACTTTTTGGGTACAGTTCCTGGTTCATTCTTTAAAGAAACACGAACGCTCTCTTTCAGACAGGGAAAACATTTAACATTGCATCGTTTTGGTCGTTGTTGCATTCAACGCACACACACACACGAGGTTTAAGCAGCGACCGCCTTTAAAATAGCAGCCTTTAAAATACAAGGAACAGCCGAGCTAGCAATATACGAGCTAGCCAACGACGGGCTAGCTGGTATGCTAGCTAGCTGCCAGCATGTTTGTTTGGTGTTTATATTCCCATCCGGGTTCCTCCCGCAAAACAAGTTTAATAACCTGTTTTTGGAAAGGACACAGAAAGGGTCTTTGTATATAAATTTATACATATTAATTCATTCATGATTATATTGATATATACATAAATATATAAATATAATGAAAATTGGCCATAAATAAAACGTGTCCACATTTGTATTCACAATTTCCCCACAGATTTTTTAACCTTCTCTTACAAACTAGTATGCAAACATAGTGTTTCATAGGTTTTGTTGATTTAAAAATAATATCATTCTAAGACAAACTCGCAGTAGCTTCACACGAGAGTCTCTCCTACCCTGCGTACAGTATTTGCGTACTTTACCGTGATGGAAATGGATCCATCATCTCATCTGTTACGGCATTTTGGGGTCACGGTCGGTAAGAATATAAAACATTTTTTTTAAAAGGATAGTCAAAATTTCTGAGATTAAAGTCGGAAATGTACAAGATGTACAAATGTTGGCGGATATTCTCTGTGGTTATAAAGTTGCAATTATTTTGTACATTTGTGACTTCATGATGTCAGAGAACTTTTTTTTTTTTTTTTTTACCTACGGTGGCCCAAACCACCGTCACAGTTTTGGATCCCACGGAAAATTTTAAATTTGGAACTAGTGATCACCAAAAAAGAATTTCATTGATGCCAGATTTTGTACTCAAAGTGCTGTGAAGAGAAAACAATTGATAGTAGAAATGTGAGAAGGCAGAAAAAAAAATCATCAGTCAGATACTGAGCAGTTCACAAGAAGTCCGAGTTTTTATCTCATTTTCCGTACTGAGGTCTGCTGTGGCCACTTTCACTTACGCTCACAAAATGATTCGAGTGAACAGCACAATCGATACTCACTGTTGTTTTTCCTTCGGCCAACGGGGGACAAGTGTAGATTTTTATTTCCCTTCTGTAAAAAAAGTGACATTTCAGAATGTCCGTCGATTCACCAACACGCCCACATTCACAAAATAATAAGACTCAGCTGTGTCTCTTTTTTTAAAAGATTGATGTCTCTCCGTAGCACTTTAACGTGATGCAATACCGTGTTTACGTCTCATCCGCGACAGACGACAATAACAACATCACTCTACGATTGTATGAATTGATCATAAAGTCACAACTTCGTATGTTTCTATCCAGATGTTTCTGCTCGTGCTAAATTCAACAACACCACGAATCCCAAAGGCACAAAGTCCACCCATCGGTGCTTTTATTTGGGATGTAGGCACAAAACACACACACACACACAGGCCTGACTCTGTGTGTGTGTCTCTGAAGGTTTTGGGCACCTCTCTCTGTAGCACTTTGATGTGATGCAATACTGTATTTATAATTTATGATTGATTTGCACATTGTGGTAATGATGAACTGACTGCATAACAACGTTTTCCCCATGGAAGAGAGAGAGAGAGAGAGAGAGAGACAAACAAGAGGAGAGTGTCACTGAAAAACGCAATACTTTGTACACATCTGTGTGGTCCGTGTGTATCTGTCTGTCCGTCCGTCGGTCTGTCCGTCTCTCCGTCTGGTCAATGCTGTTTAACCATGATGGCAATATCGATCCCAAACATGGACATTTCTATATAAAAAAATGAACTTTCCTTAATTTTATTGTGGAATAGATGATCTGTGCCGTTATTTATTACTAAGAATCCATTGTTAAATAAACAATGTTCTTAATTAAAGGTGTTTCCGCTGATTTTTTTTCTATCGTCACCATGAACCATGTACACTTTATCAAAGTCACAACAAGAGTGCAACAAGTTTGGATTTATTGTCTGAGCATTAATATAGTAACAAGGAACTCTATTTGAGTAAAAGTACAGATACCTTATTTTAAAAAAACTTACTTATGGAGTAATATTATCATCTATTTTAACCAATTATTACTATTATTATTAACTAGAAATTGAGCCATCAGACAACAAACTTGAGTAAAAGTCATTTATTGTCATTTCTACCTTGAGCTAGTGTTCAGATTAACCGGTTTATAATCCTGTCCTATCCTCCTCATGTCTTTAAAGATAAATATGGAGTGGATCTTCAGCTTTCAAACGTTGATTTCAACTTTGGGGGACTCATTCAATGAGTTGAACTGTCCAGAGTCCTCCATGTAGCTGTCTCACCCTGTTGCATGTCCTGGTATCAGACACTAGGGGGCAGCATTAGGCCATGAACTATAACCCGGGCCCCGTAGCCCCGCCCACGGTTTGCCAGGTGAGTTTGATTGGGATTCAGGAACAGCAGCGCGTTTTTGGATCGTGCAGCGTCGTGCAGTTAAAGTAAGTTCATAAGTTTAGTTGAACGATATTTCTGTTTTCATTTAGTGGTTTATCTTAGTTTATAACTTGGATTGTGTGAAAAGTAAAGCTAGCAGAAATCCGTTGAGTGAGCGTGAAAACGTCAGGCGGTTTTCACTACGGTGGCCCTGAGAGCTCAACGCACTGCAACTTAAGAAAACACGATCAAATAAACGAAAAACACGAGCAAAGTCAGAAAACTTCTTCAACAATTTAACAACACATACAAAGACAGAAACGGGATGCCAAAACAGAAACGCGTTGCAAAGTCACGGAATACAACGGAAGTGTTTCCAGGGGACATCTTTTTCAAGCACTGCTAATGAGTAGCTGTTACCAACTGATTTTGACAAATAAATCCTGTCTTTCAACGTTGTTTTTAAAGATTTAAACTTAATTTACGTTCTGAGTTTTTTTAGGTTAATAAGGAGTGTATTAAAGGTGTAAACTGTCTCCGTTAATAAAGTATAAAAGAAGACAAGTAAATATTAACAATCCGTACTTGTTGCACCCATTATTATTTATATTATTTACCCGCCCTCAGATATAATTCTGATTTTATTGTATCGTGTTTTGTTCAAACAGGGAGTTAATCTGCCAAGTGGACGTTAACAAGTTTAATTTAAAAGAGGAACGTGTTAAGATATTGCCGGAAATATATGAATTTTTTTTTAGCCGCGTTATTTTTTTATAAATTGTACTTTTGTCATAGATGTTTTTTTGAAGATGTGCCTTGTTATAGAACAGTTTATTTAGTTTAATGTTGATATTGATATTGGTTTGTAGAAGTTTAATTGCGTTCCTTCGAGTTCATAGTTAATAAAGCTTTCAAAAAAAGACGATATAATTCGGATTTTTACTCTTATTAGGTTTTGGTGGTATTGCAAGATCAGTTTTTAAAAAGTTTTTACCAATTTGTATTTTTTTCAATTATGGTATATTTTTGTTTTTAGATTGTTGTTTTTGTAATCTTTAAAAAAAGATTCCTGCTCTGCGTCATAACTTCAAAAGTCACAAAACATTGAACTACAATTGCGTCCCAGCCGGTTCATCATTCTTTGTGTCCCCTGGAAACACTTCCGTTGTGTTGTTAGTCCTTATATCGCGTCTTTGTTTTCGCATCGCGTTTCTGTCCTTATTTGTGTTGTGAAACTGACGAGGAGTTTTTCTGAATTTGCTCGTGTTGTGTTCGTTTGTGGTTTTTTTTAAGTTGCAGTGCGTTGAGTCTGTGTCACCGTAGTTTGGTGCTGTTTTCTAGCTTTGTTTTCACAATTGGTGAATTAAACGAGACTCTGGCAGCTCATCGCCACATTTTTATATCCCATAGATTTAATATCTGTAGATTAACTTAGATAAACGGTATAGATGATCGATGGATGGATTTTGACTTCATTCGATGTAGCGACACTGCCCTCCTGTGGCCATTGTTTGCTATTACGTAAATATTCGAGCCTTCAGTAGGCAGTGGAGCCATTTTGTGTTCAGAACACAAACACTTGAAGTGAAGTGCTGATCACGTGGTACAGTTCGTGTTGAAAGTTCTGAGCTTGGATGTATTCCTAAGTACAGTAAAGTTTATTACACACCCTCTGCACAAATTTAACTCAAGATATGATTTGACATCACAGCAGTTGTCTAGTTTGATACTCATGTAATGTAGTTTTTTTCTGTAGTAATTTTTCTGCATCTTTTTGCGACAGGATGTGCCTGATTTTTGCAATATTATGTAAGTGAAAAAAAAGGCAGTTTTTGAAATTTATTTTATGTGCAAGTTAAAAGACAAATCCTGATCGAAGATGACTCCCAGGTTTCTTACGGTGGTGCTAGAGGCTAAGGTAAGGCCATCCAGAGAAGCTATTCATGAGCTAATGTGTTTCTAAGGTGTTTAGGGCCAAACACTATAACTTAAGTTTTGTTAGAGTTTAAGAGTAGAAAATTGTAGGTCATCAGGTCTTCATGTCCTTAAGACAAGCTTGAAGTCTGGTAAACTGATTGGTTTCATCTGGCTCCATTGAGAAGTATAGTTGGGTATCATCTGCATAACAATAGATGTGATGGTCAGTGGTGTCAAAAGCAGCACTAAGGTCCAACAAAACAAGTACAGAAAGAAGTCCTTTTTACATCTTTTTATTTATTCATTCACCATTTAGTGTATGTAAACAGGGACAGAATGGATACGAGGTCAGAAACAAACAAGCAAGTGAAATTAATGTATACAAGTATTTCATCTTTAAAAAATAATCAAAAAAGGGAAGGACAAAAACAAACAGAAACAAAAAATACAACAGATAGAAACACAAAACAAGCCAAAAATGATACAAAACAAAACAAAAAACAATTGAACTAAGTGGGGGATTTGATCTGTTTGGGAGAGGAAGGATCAGGATTTGTACTTATATTTGTACTTGTGTTGTTGTGGCGTTAACTCACTGGCAATAGAATAGATTTGAGTATTTTTGAGTATGTTTTCCTGAATTGTTCCAATTGTTTGTTTTTGTTTTGTGAAGCTGTTTGTTGATTGTTCCATGGATGTTTGTTGTGTTCGGTGATCAACCCATTGTGAGATATTGATTTTTTTTCCCTGTTTAGTAATATTGTTTTTATTTGTCTGAGGCAATTAGGAACTTTCTAACTTTCACCAGTGCTGTCTCTGTGCTATGGTGCGCTCTAAATCCTCATATAGACTATTATTCTGTAGGAAGTCACATGACTGACTGGGGACTACTTTCTCATGGATCTTGGAGAGAAAGGGAAGGTTGGATACAGGTCTAGAGTTGGAGTGGGCTTTTTAAGAAGACGTTTAATTACAGCTACCTTGAAGGACTGTGGAACGTAGCCTGTCAGTGAAGACACATTGATCATATTTAGTAAACGAGTGTTAATTAAGGGTCAGACTTCCTTAAGTGGCCTAGTTAGGACGGGGTCGAAGAGAGGTCAAATATTGATATTGAAACGGCTACACATTCATACACAGCCTGATTTGCTGCTTGATTTCTTTTTCTCCCCACGTCAATGAAGACACAAAATAATGAAAAAAATTAAGATAATTGTCCAATTATTTATTTATTTATTTTCAATGGGAAAAGGTGGAACGTGTAAATCAGGAATAATTCACACGTTCTATATGAAATCAATTCATGTTCCAAACAGTAAGAAAGCAAAAAAGTTGATCAATCTGGACTAATTTATGTGTGAAGGCTGCTTACTGTCATAAAACTATGGAAGAGGATTAGGGCCAAGTGGTCTGAATTTGGACTTTAATCTCAGAATCCAGAATTTTTTAGCTCTAACTTTTTTTCACAGATTTCTTTGTTTTTATTTCAGAATGTTTTTTTTCTTGTCTGCATAAAAAGGCTTGAATTGATTTACTTAAAAAAAAACAACTCTGAATGTCCAAACATGTCATGTACTTTATTGTGTTGCGATAGTTCAGAGCAGACCTGTCAATCATTTGTTGAGTGGTGAGATTCACTACAAAAAGATCAAAGACACGTTTAGTTCCTTTATTAAGGTTTTTTTTTTTCTTCTCTTTTCTGTACAACAGTTTCTCCGTTCGACACGTCAGCAGCTCCGTACAACGATGTTCACGCGGATCAAAGGTAAGCGAGAAGGAAATGTGTCGTTAATCACACAGGTGATCTTTGACAGAAACACGGCGCAGAGGATGAGACAGGATTACACACTAACACACTCACTGTACCTCCAGATTATTGGGATTACAATGGCTGCCTGGAAGCGTAAGAGCCACCAGGAAGGAAAACAACAAAAACAACAAATATGGTTATCACATCTGGAAAAAAAAAAAAGAGTCAAATTTATGTACAAAAGAGCCGTTAAAAAGCTGATCTGGAGTTTATTTACATCCTCATGTTACAACAGAGCCCTCAGCTCATCAATCAGACAGGAAGGCAACAGAATCAGTGACAAAGGGGATCCTCCTCAAACTGCTCTATGGACTTAAGTCATCAGCGTAAAAATAAGAAGAATGATCATGATAACTGTTCGTTGAAATTAAGACTCTAAACACCAAACATCCTCTGTCTCAGTCATTCCACCTGATTCATTCACCTTTTTATTTAGTGTAAAGTCTAAGCTCATGTAAAACCTTTTTATTTGGACTGAAGGGCGACTTCCTGTCTGACCATCAACTGAGACAGATTAAGTTCAAGTTAAGTTATTGATTGTGTTATTGCTAACATTTCAGACAGCGTGTCTCACACTAATGTTGCTGTCTGATCATGAAATAATTAGTTAGGACGTAGTGTTTAGTTCCGATTTGTGCGAAGCGTAAAATGTGAACTTGAAATGTGTGCGTGCGTCTTTCTCCGTAGTTTCTGATGTCCCCCTTAAATCTTGTAAACCTCCGTCCTCCTCACGTATTCTAAAACATTTAATCCCATATTTTCACTTCCATCCCCCAAAACTTGAAGGTCCACCTGACATCGTCCAACAGATTCACGTTCATGGTCCCACAGAGTTCAGGGTCACGGAATAACAACAAATATAAGGAAATGGTCCATGCACCAAAATGAGGTTTTCTCTGCTTGATTTTCTTTTTTTTGTAGTGACGTCCTTACTTTAAGTCAGCCTGCAGACGTCTGCTTTAATAAATATCATTTCATATCCTGGGACCAGCCCTTTGATTGGCTCAGTAACTGTGTAGCCACTGCACTCACAAAGTCAAACGGGATAAAAACACGACAACACGTCGAAATACGTAAAAGGATTAAAAACAGCGCAGAAATACAGGAAACAGAAGTGGAATTCAAACGATATTAGGCATAAATAATGATTCATCCTCATACTAGTCACTCCTTCCTGATCCTGACCGCCACCTGTTTCTCTGCTTCACCACTAGGGGGCAGCCCCAGCTCCACAGAGAGAGAGAGAGAGAGGGAGGCGCCAGAACAGGCAGAAGGCTGCAAACTGTAAACAACAAATACATCAAGAGAAGATACACAAAGGTAAGAAATGAAATGATATGACAGCAGATTGGACTTTTAAAGCTGCACGCGGCGAGATTATAATCTAAGAATCCATCGCAGTTTTTAATCTGTTACTCTTTTTTTGAGCCTCTGTCGTAAAAATTCCAATTTAAAGGGCATCTACAGTTGCTTTTATTCCACTTTAAGTATTTGAGTCTCATTCTTTTTGTTTCGATAATCTTGTAAATGAATGATATTCTGTAATTTGGCTGTCATTATGCCTTTTTGAGAGCACGCTCAGCGAAAACGATAACAAACGCGCCTCGTGCAGCTTTGAGTGTCCGTAACGTAAATCCAGGGGGAGAGGAGAGGCGGGCCAACAGAAACCCCCAAATCTGCTCCGATCCTTCACTGTCGCCTCTGAAATGTACATCTCCCAAAAGGAGGAAATCAAAAGAACGTATGAAGACGTTTATGGTTAATTAGTAAGACGGCCTGACGGGGGACGATCGGACGCGGCTAAACAAATGAAATGATAACAAGAAGATATTTAACATGTCAATGCTGACAGAAAGGACGACAGGGTGCATGTGATGGAGACGGCGAGGAGCGCCGTGTAGACGGGAGGGTGAGGCGTGGGCGACGTCCTCTCCGTCTGGTCCCTTGCAGTTGTCCCTCTGGATGTCCACGTGCGACGCGGGGACACCTTTTGACTGGCGTTTTGAAGTGAAACAGGTTATGGTCAGCAGGGAGGTCCACCTTCTAGAGGGGACCCTCAGCAGCGTTAGTGGTTTGGTCTGCGGCCCAGTCGGGGTTGGACCGGTCCGGTGTTTCTTGTTGTGGTCCTGTTTTCGTCTTACTGATTTGAAATTGTGGTCGTTTGTCCTCCTTCCCTGCGCTCACACATCCTTCCGTTCGGTTCGGTTCAGTGTGTGTTTGAGTAACGGGTGAAAATGTGCGGTGGCCTTAGTGTGTCGGTATCGGGGTACGTCGGGAGGCGGAGCTGCAGGTGAGGTGCTGGGCTGGAGGAGGATTTGAAACCGGAGGTTCCACTCAGGAACAGGAAACAAAGGAGAATAGTCTGAGGGACTTTAGCGTCCTTAGTGTTAATAATCTGAGAGCAGAACCAATTTGAATGTATTTCCTCTTCTGAATCGTTGCCTTTTGTCTGCAGCTCTTGGTGCTGCAGGTGTTGCACCCTCGCCGCTGTAAAACCGCGAGACTTCGGGTCTGTTTGCTGGGCCACAGTGAACACGCCCACCTCGGGCGGAGCCGTGGAGCAGAGTGTGGGGGTTCAAACCCTCGGTCCTTCACGTGGGATCCCTTCAGTTTGTGCCCGCGTTCTGTTCCGGCCGTGCCGTCCTTTAGGATTTCTGCTCGGCAGCCGCAGCAGGAGCGGCCGAACTCTCCGGCTTCACGATCTGGTACGTGATCAAGTATTCAGGGTACGCCTGGAAAAACAACAGACAAAGTACCTCAAAGTCATACAAAAGTACAGACATCTGCAAAAATGCCTTTATGCCTGTGTGTGTGTGTGTGTGTGTGTGTGTGTGTGTGTCCGTCCACTGACCTGCTCCCCTCTGTAGATGACGTACTCGGCGTACGCCAGCCCGTTCACGCTCGGTCGTCCAATAACTGAGTGGTGTCCCGGGGGGGCGTGGGCCATCTTCATGGCGCTGAACTGAAGGAAGGACTTCCCCAGTGTCACTCTGCAGAACAACATCTGCCTGAAAGACAAACACACGAGGTAAACATTTGTAGGCAAACCCAAATTTACACATCAGGCTCAGGGTGGCTTCAAAGTTAGAGAGAGAGAGAGAGAGAGAGTAAAACAGAGAAAGGCAGAGAGAGCGGAGAAGGAGAGGTAGAGCGAGACAGCAGG
>OMNV01016980.1:24859-51010 GCA_900303265.1 Brotula barbata
TCTATCTATCTATCTATCTATCTATCTATCTATCTATCTATCCATCTATCTATCTATCTATCAATCTATCTATCAATCTATCTATCTATCTTCCATCCATCCATCATCCATCCATCATCCATCCATCAATCATCCACCCATTCATCCAAACATCCATCTATCCATTCATCCATCCATGTTTTTGGAGTTGGGAGGAAACAGGATTAACAGGATAAAACCCACACAGACACAGGGACAACATGGAACCCACACAGAAAGGACCACGGTCGGACCTGGGACTCGAACCTTCAACGGTCTCGCTCTGAGGCAAGACAGAGAAATCCCAACCTTTAAATGATTCATGATTGACAGCCTGTCACAGTTATATGGTGCAGTGACAGCAGCTCCCCCTATACCCACAGAGGAGAGCCACACCGAACCAAAGGTAAAGGTTTATGCTTCTGTTTTTGGTCTCATATCCAGTAGTCGCCATTCTGCAGTGCACGGCTGGCTGGTTTCATTCTGGATTCACTCATTTGCATTGATGATTTGAGGTAAATTGAGAGATTTTGGCGGGCGGGCGTACCTTCTCATACAGGTTGTAGAAGGTCCGTTCCAGTGTGTGTCTTCATTTGAGCATACACACTATTTTAGTACGGGTACAGTTCGTTTTTTATAAAGGAGGTTCCAGGTTTGCTCCTTTTGGCTGAACTGATGCATCAGTTTTCATTTAGCAGCAAAGCTAAAGTGTCCGTCTCATGTCCAATGTTACAGCATTTGCCAGTAAGACGATGATGATGATGATATAACACCATATTTCAGTCACGAACTAATTATGAGTTGGCATTAAAGGCCTTGCTAATGCTTTCACTGTAATTTACCTGGAATAATCTGAAAAATGTGATTAAACTTCAGTGTTTCCTACCAGCCTGTGTTGTTTGTCGTGATTAGTCTTTACTACATTTTACATCATTTCCACCACATTCTTGCCAAAGCTTCAAGCACAAGCAGCATGTGACATTTTTAATGGCACAAGCTCCAGAGAGTAGAAACCAAGCCCACCTCAGATCTATATTTGTAGACCATCTGTGGTCTTTTTACTCAACCTACCTTCAGGGATATGTTAAAAAATTAATCCGGCTCCACTCGGGCCTTTGAGACAAAATATTGATTTACTTCTATTGATGTTTATCACTACTGGCAACATTCACATGTATAAGCAATGTTGTGTTGATTAATTCATTGCCAGCACTTTGCCATGATTTTAATTTGGAATTCAAGGTATGCAGAGTTTCGTTGGATCGGACACCTTTGTCGGTCCTTGAGGTATTGGCAGCTCTGCGAGAAAATACACATTTTAATGGAAAATATCGCAAACGTGTTCAATCCAGTTCAAGCGTCAGATAGTTATTTCGTTATTTATCATTCTGATGCCGTAAAATGTCCCTCAACAGTGTCTCCATTTGATAAATGGATGTTCAGTATTGAAATAAATAAATGTTCCTATTCATTGTATCCTACCAAAAAGCTGTTTTGGTGCATTTGATAAAACATCCTGGGAGGACTTCCAGACATTTTATTCAAAATCTCATATTACTTTTTACTCTTGAATGTTACCAGAAAGAGACCTCATTTTTAGTTTGTGATTAGAAATAAAAACAAATATTCCCTTTGTTGATCTGTGATTTGTGTTTCATAATGTGACATAAATAATAATAATGATAATAATAATAATATAATGATAACTTTCATTAATTGTTATCATTATCATCATCATTATTATTGTTGTTGTTGTTGTTGTAACAGTGAAATTCCTGTACTAGTTGTAATAGAGGAGCTTGAGGCTGACTCTTTATAATGTTCTTATGTGCTCATAGTTGTGGTGATAATAACACTCATTCTGTCGGTGTTATCGTGGGATTACATCTGACACTTATTTTAGGTGGTTTCGGGCTACCATTTTGAAAGAAACCATGAGTGTGTTAACTGGTGAGAGACATGGCCTGTGGGGGAATTAGTCTGAAGTGTTACAGCATGTGTTGCTGCTATTGTGGCACTGTAAAATGCGGTTGATGCAGAGAGGCTCTCCTTACCCAGCTGACCAGCAGGGGGGACGACGGCTGGAGGATGACTGTAGCTCCAGTAAACAGGGGAGAGGGGGAGGGGAGCCAGTGGATGACAGCGAGCATTTCAGCCGCTTCAAAGGACAGCTACCCCACTGGAGAAGTACAGAACCTCAGTCCAGAGTAGTGTGGCGTTGAGCTCCCCACAGCTCTGGAGAGGGACACCCTGGAGGCACTCGTCGACATTGACCCAGCCATAGACGACCTTGCCCTAGACTCTGCCGCGGCCCTCCGCACTCCACTGGCTCAGCTCATTGGATCTTCGGAGCGGGTGTTGGCAGACATCGTTGCAGCCGAGGCCAGGGCTAAGATTTATCATCCAACGGGGCTATGGAGGTATACTCCTCTGCCACTGGCTGATGGAACGGATCCTGCACATTGTGCCACAGACAGCCTGTGTCATGCACCTGGACAATGTCCTAGTACACGTCCCCCCCCCCCCTTTTGTTGGGGACATGTCGTCTCTGTTGATTCAGACATGCTGGGCATTGCTAAGCCGCTGACCACGCTGTGTGAGAAAGGCGAGCACTTCGAGCTCCTAGTGGGAATGGTGGGAGCGGAACAATTCCTGCTCTACCTCTATGAATAACACTCCCAGGCTTCTCCACAGTGGCTGCTAAGTTTCCTCAAAACAGTAGGTCATGTGGCGCGACGGCCCGAGATCCTACGGAGGCAGAAAAACAATGCGGACTCACTCTCCCATCGCCCTGTGAGGCCGTTGCGTTGTCAACGCGATGAAGCAAAGGAAAACGCCATGTGATCTCCGACAAAGTGAACCACCCAGCATTCAGATGAAGAAGTGAGCCCATCGGGGGATAGAAACCGGGTGGCAAATTCCCAAGAAAGTAGCAGCTGGGCCCACATTCTACTGCTGTGAAGCAGCACGAGGCGCAGTGGGACTGCCTGGAATTACGAGACGCGCTGCTGTTCTGACGTGGGACTGACCCCAAAGAGCCCCACTCACCTGCCAAGTCGTAGTCCCAGTCCCGCTCAATAAATCCTCTAAGTGTCTGTGCGAGTATCCTTTACACACACCAATACATTATAATTACTATTAATATTACACTATTATTATTATTGAGTTTGCTCCACTCAGCATAATCTGTGCATCGTAGACGGGGCAACGCTGGCTCTCATTTCTAAAGCAGCAAAGTAATTAAAGTTCTCACTGTAGTTAACAGGGAAAAACTTTTTCTGGGCTCTGCAGATTTGGCCTGAGGGCAGTGTGTCCTCTTACAAAGCTTCTGTTCAGTTAAGAAACAGCAAAATTCTTATGACTCCTAGGGCCAGACATACTCACTTCATCAACACACACACACAAACACAGAGGCACAAATCCCTGTGGCCTCTCAGCCTGCCTTCTTCCCCTGCTGCTCTTGATCAGGCATCCTTTTCTTCTCCTGCAGAATGCAGACAAATGGCCGTGGCCCCATGCAGCCTTGTTTTCATGTCGCCTTAAACCCTAGAACATCTCTGAAAAGGCTTCTTCATTTTGACAAACTCTTTTTAGGTGTCCAACTACTTACTTGTTACCCCGCTTGGCCGACTGCCTGCGGGTCTAGAAACAATCCAATCCACGACTTCTCTCTCTTGTTGGAATCAAGGCTTCACCGTGGGACACGGCGTAGATGGGGGGAACAACTGGCCTGCGACGATTTGATGGTGGAGAGAGAATCTGTGAGGCGCTTTCTAATAGGAAGAGACCAGGCTGAAAACAGCGCTTTTAAGGAGGAAGGATCGGGTGGAATCACAGCGCAAGTGCAGGCAAGGAAACATAAAAGAGCCGATTAAATTGGGAAATAGAAAGACTGATGGGGGAAGGAATGGACGTGTGGACGCAACACCTACTGAGCCAGGACATGGGACCGTTTTTTTTTTTTATAGACATAACTTCAGTCTTTCTTTTTTTCATTTGTAACTTCTTATTTCTCAAAAAACATTTCAAGTTCATCAGCATTTCAGCCTGACCGGTAGGCGGTCCTTCAATGTGTCCTGAGGACGCATTGCGTTCAGACCGTCCTCACGCATCCCAGACCACCGCCGAATGTGGTCTTAGTTATGTGATCTCAGGATGCATTAGGGACGCATTTGGTGTGTTCAATCTTGTACTTGTCTGAGATCGGATAGCTCAGATCCAAATTTAATGCCAGGTCTGAACAGCCTCAGAGAGAGTCCCCCTCCAGCAGCCAGGTTTGCAATAGAAACTGCATTTGCTACGAATTAATGACGTAGAAATGAAATAACAATGTCGGAAAGTACCATGAGAAAACGACACCTCAGACCTGGTTTAGTGAGGAGTCCTAAGACTTCATAGATGTGATCAAAATCCTGATATGAGTCAACATGGTCCAGAATTTCGATCCGTAGAGAGGGAGAGGTGAGGCATTTCGACTTGAAAACGATGAGACATTTCACATAGAGCATCTGCTGTATCAAAGTGGGTGTTATATAAAAGATTTTCCATTGGAGGAAGATTTTTGGGGGGGACCTTGGGTTTGGATTAGTTCACTAATGTACACCAGAGACAGACAACCACTGTAACAGCAGTAAGATAGGATTTTACATTATGCAGTACATGCAGTACATTTCTGAGGATGGAAGTCTTCCGTGTTGAGTTCAAGGACGCCCCGACAGTATCTGCGGATGTGTATGAATACAAACGAGGAGTTCATTTTAAAGCTCATCTGATTAAAGTTGTGACCTTTCAGTTTCTCTTAGAAGAACCCATGTTCGCTGCCCATGTGGTTCAGATTTTGTAAGCACGGTCCCGAGGCGACCGCCTTATCAAAGCAAAGTTTTTGAGTTGACACACACGTTTCCGTGCCTCTCCCTGCCGTCTGATTCGTGCCTGTGCAGATCTCTGTTGTCCCAAGGCAAAGAGATTATCGCGCCGATCTCAAAGTGCAAATCAATTAAGCTTTCACCACATTTGGAATCAATAAACAGCAAAGCCACTGTCAGGTTTTTGCCTCAATCCTCCCATTCCACCATTGTCAAAATGTTATTTAAAGCACCGAAGCTCAAACCCCCGTAGAGACGCCCAAACGGAGACTATTCCCAGCATGTCCGCATCGATCCATACTAAGCAAGGAGACTTGGGGGGAAACCAGGGGTAACAAAAGAAAAAGGGGTTTTAAAAAATTGGAGATGGATTTGTGTCATGATTGTCAATGATCTATTCCCCTGCCCTCTCAGTCAGACAGTGAGGCCCAATTTGTATTCCTGCTCTTTTTTGTAACTGTCAGAGAGACAGACGTCTGTCCATGTCTGCTGCTGGGGCAGTCAATGAGCCATTGATTTGGAGAAGCGTGCTGATGTCTGAGATGCCTATGTGATGGATGGGGCCCATCTGAAACAGATACAAAAATAAAAAAAACAGCAAAATAACAAACCAAGTAAAGTTATGAGAAATTGCAGTGGTGAAACTTTGTAAATTGCTCATGCAGCTTTTGTTAGCTTTTGCTTCATTGTTTTCCTTTGATGGTCTTTTTTTTTTTTTTTTTTAAATATGCCTGTCCTTATGTCTTTATCTTAAACCATTATGGTTGCTTATTGTGCTATAATGATGAAAAAATGAAATGATCTGTATCCATTTGTGCTGATTTCAAACATATTTCACATCAAAGGTGGCCATTTGAGCACAGGATACAAGGAGTGACAGTGTGTGTGTGTGTGTGTGTGTGTGTGTGTGTGTGGGTGGGGAGGGGAGCTGTTGTCTGAGGTAATGACTTCAACTTTCATTAGTATCTTCTACTGCAAAACAAGAAATGTGTCTTCAATTGGATTAATGGCCGCTACGTTGTGTTATTTTATGCAGTTTAATTTACAGTGAAACGTCTAGGTTTTCAAAAATATCATTTGTAATGTTTGCGGGAGGTAGTTTCCGCTTCTACAAAGGTGTGTTTTCGTCTGTGTTTTTTTTGTTTTTTTTTAGGAACGTCTGAAGTAAACGAAGAGTAGAGCTCGGTCTAAATTAAGCCAGCTGATGTATACTCAGCACCAAGGTATATGACAAAAGGTCAGAGCGAACCCTCATTATTCCTCTCTTCTTCTCTTGTGTACTCGGGCAGAGAAAATATTTGTTTCAAAAGGATAAAAATATGTTTTTGTGTCAGTTTTGTTTGTGTGGTAGCACAGCCTTAATAAATCTGAGATGACATTCATTCATTCCTTCAAACTTTTTTTTTTATAGACAGAAAGGCCATTGAGAGTGAGCCCTCCTTTTCAACTACAACACAAACATACAATATAAGAAACAGCAATCCACAGATAGAAGAACACTTCAAGAGAGGTAAACAAAATCAATACGAAAAATAACGACAAGAACGTCAATATATGGAAGCAATAAAAACTTATTTCAAGTTGATAAAGTCGACATCCCAGAGCCTCTAATTGTGTCAACTCCTAATGGGTTAAAAGAGTTCAAAACCACCTGAGAACTGGATTAGATCAGTGGATTAAGTTGTCTGAGATAATAGTGCGTTCTCACGTTCTCTGACAAGGGTATAAACATCAAGAGTCCAAACCACGATCAGCAAGTCTCCGATTGGGTGAAACTACGGCAAGAGGGAGGAGGGCTGAGGACACATGATGGACATAACGTGCGAGTAGCTAATTTACTATCTTAAATTATTAATGCTCGGAAGCAGCAAGGCAGATTAAGCCTCGGTCAATTGTTTTTAACTTTTGTTTGCCCCAACATGTGCTAATTAGCTTGGCTACTTCTCAGCATTCATGCTAGTCACGACCGAACTGCAGAGCTCACAACGCTTTAGCTGTACTGCTTTTGATTTAGCTAAGTTTAGCGAGCGAGCTAATGCTAGCCAAGTGGAACGAACGAACAAAGTGCTACGAAACGAGGATTCACGGCCGGTTTCTGTGTATCGTTGAGTTGTCTTTAATCCCCTGTCCCAGAACTGTCTTTTTCTCTGTTTCTGTGCATTGCGTCGCTAAAGGTTAAGCGTTTTTATCCAGCCCCATCAAGACGAGGCTGAATATAGGTTAAGTGGCTGAGTCGAGAGCGGAGCTGCTTGTGATGGAATTGGTCCTAAACGTGCAGTAATGATTTAAAATGATGAATTAATGCTCCCGAACCCTCCTCGTCGGCCCGCACCATCCACATTAGGTTAAGTGCCTTGATCATCCATGTGAGAACCCTCCGGGAGAATAAGGTGGGAGGTGTTGGTGCTACGTTCCTCCTTGCATCATATGAAACCCCCATTTCATGCCTGACTAACCTGATTGAAAGTAATAGGGGAGCTGGGGAAGTGATGAAGTGACATGGCCAATAACTTTCATTATGTGTCTGTAACCTTGTCCCGTTGGCTAATTAATTTTCCTCCGGCAGTCCTATATGCTTCCACGTGTTGGACCGTAGAGGATCAACCCGAGTAATCTCTCCTTACCGGTCTGTGCCAGGAAGGAGCGGACAGGCAAACAATGCTGAGACTCCCGCCTTACACCAATATACCTGCTGGCTTTCACAGAGTCAGACGTTGTCCATCATTTCCTGTGCTCCTTTTTATGGAGCCTATAGCCTCTTGCCAGATGTAATCTTTCTTTCTCTTTATTTGTTCCATCCCACTGTGATCTGACCGTTTCTTCTCTCCCATCTGTATTTCTCCATTTTTCCCATGAAGCAGACAATGAGCGTGTAAATTTACCACGCAGGTATCAGCCCTAATTATTATGACTTAAATAAGTCCATTAACTCCGAACGGTGCGTTCACGAAACCCAGCTGCGTTGAAAAGATTCCGGAGAATAAATAATCCATGTTAAGACTGAATTTGAACAAACTGCTAACTGCTCTGCTGTTTATTGTTTAAGTTGGAGTCCATTATGGCTTTATTGTATTTCACATGTCATTATTGCTGTTTTTTTTTCCCCTTCAAAACACAATTAAATCCGCAAGTGCTACTCCTTCCTTCTGTTTGCCAAACTGCCTCGACAACAACACTGTCAGCCCCAATTCAGAGAGCCCGTGGGGGTCCACGGGAGACGGAGGACAACAGGACTTCAGCACCACCTAGTGGACGCCTCCCGAATGAACGCCTGCTGTGCCTGCTGTCTGTCAGTGCAGCCAGCAGATGCAAAACAAAGGGAAAACGTTTAATGGCCCCCCTCCTCCTCTCTTCCCCTCCTCTCTTCCTCCCCTCCTCCTCATCCCTGCTGTCTGATTGCAATCTGCATATGGGGAGGTGATATTGCTTTTAAATTCTGCCTGAGTAAAAAGTAGAGGAAATCTGACCGTCTCCAAGAGTGGGGAGTCTCCACTTTACCGTTTCCATTTGTCACTTTCAGAGGCATTAGGGAAACAGTGCGATGGCTCATAAGCCAAATGGTGTGGTATGAAACTGTCATTAGGGAAATGAATACAAGAAGAGCCAATGGGCAACGGAAATGTTAACGTTGTAGCTTTATGACACCTATTCTATCGTTCCCCCCCTCACCCCCCTCCGGGGCACATCATCAAATCAGACGTGTTGCACCCTGGTATTGATTGGTATCTCTCGTAAATGATCAGATCTTCCCTCGGAATAATTCACTGTCCATACTAAGGGTTCTCCTCGCACACACACGCGTCACGACTCTTTGTTGTTATGTGTATCTTTTCTTCCGAACGTGCGTTTCTTCTGCTGCTGTATTCCATTAATGATGGCGCTGTCATTGTGGGAAATCATGACTCCACCACTGCGGCCGATCCTCTTTTTATGTGAACAGATACAAGGGTCCCAATCCAAACAGAACCATCCCTGGACAGCATCTGTGGCAGAAAGAAACAGACTCCTTAAATACGGAGCTTCCTTTTGGCATTGGGGTTCAGCGCTCCACAGAGACCGCAGAACACAGTTATGATGAAAAAGAATGTCCTAGATTTTCAGAGAAACAAGGGGGCTGGGCACGGGGAGGAAAAGATTAAAGGATGTGTTTCCAGTGTGGTAGTCTGCTCCAGACTTAGTCCTACACCACATTCACGCTCCATTATCTTCGCTTTTGTTGGAAATTTAAGATCTATTACGATACGGAATCCACGTTTGGGTCACGGTGCTTGAAATTTCTAAAGTAGGAGCTGACTTTTACAGTCCCCCACTCGGTAAACCTCCAGATATCTCTGATATGTAACGTCTGCCGGTCTGGATGTGGGATTTCGGGCTCTTTTGAGCTCGGCTGCTTCATCCCCTGTCTCCAAACGCACCTATAATCCCTCCGTTGCTTCACTCCTCTCTTCCATCCTTCTCTCTATCCACACTTACCCGAAACCCTCTGAACGCTGCTCGGTGAATTGGTGAACAGTTAAGGGTTATTTAAAGGGTTTTTGATGAATTTAATGTGGCTTTTCTAAGGAGGCCCTCCACGGCCCATCAGTCTGTCCGCCCACCGTCTTTTAAAATGTCTCACTGTCCACTTCATCCAATCTGCTTACTCCCTCTGTGTTTGTATCCTTTATTACTACTGCACTTGCATTTTTACTACTACCATATTCACATTTTTTTTCTTTTTAGTACGACAGTATTTCTTTTTGACTATTTTTTTAATGACTACTTACTATGTCATCTTACTATTGTGCGCTCTCTTCGCAGCTGTAATACCACAAATTTCACACACATAAAGGATTATCTCATCTCATCTTATCTTATCCACTTCCTCCAACAACATTTAAAAAAAATCACCTTTCTGGTGTTATTTTAGATGCTCTGTACTTTTCAAACGAGTAAGACTTTAATAATTCAGTATACATTGTGGAAAATGCATTCAAAAACCCAGAATTCCTGAATTTTTTAGAGAATCATTACAGTAACCCTTACTTTGAAATGAAATTGCATAATTAATTGCTCTTTAAATTCTTTTTGTACCAGATAACAGGAACAATATGCATCCTATGTTTGTAAACTTTATACAGGTTTTTTCTTAAAGATTATTTTGGGAGCATTTCTGCTTCATTGGATAGGCACAGTGGAGAGAGACAGGATGGACAGGACAGAGAAACAGTAGAGATGGGGCAGAGAGACAGGTGAGACAGGACAGAGAAACAGTAGAGATGGGGCAGAGAGACAGGATGGACAGGACAGAGAGACAGGGGAGACAGGACAGAGAGACAGGGAAGATGGGTCAGGGAGACAGGGGGGACAGGACAAAGAGACCCCTACACCTCCAACTACACACACACAGCCTACACAGACACACACACTCTATATCAACCTATTCTATCTCTCTCTCTCTCTCCTCTGTCAGTGAGGAATGCCTCCTGGTCTCTCTAATAATAAGGCTTTGGCACACAATGGCTATTCATTATGACCAACACATGCACACACACAAATACACACAGAAGGGGGGAGAGAGAGAGAGAGAGAGAGACATTGGTGGGATGGTCTCCTCTAGGCAAACAAAGTTTGGCTATTTCAAGGTTGTCATGCGTCATGCTGCCCAGGGGCCCGTCCACACACGGCTGTCTTTGGACAAACCTGTCCACAATATGGATGACTATCACCAAACACAACTTTCAGTCAAATTTGTCTACAGAGACGAATACTCAAGACTGCGGGAAATAAAATAACACCGTCAAGATGATGCAATCCGCTGGCATCATCACAGTCAAACTGACGCATTTTAACCACCTCATCATTAGAAATCTACACTGATTGAGTCCATTATGTCTCGCTGTCACATTTTCTGTCCTATTCTCTTTATTTGGCCCTGAGCAGCTGGTGAAAATGTGAAGGACGGCTCAGGACAGGAAGACGGTCAAAGGTTATAGCGCCGAGGATCCTGTACATCTGATAGGCTCACGGGTTTCATTCAAGTGTTGGAATAGAGACGTTTGATCATTAAAGCCCTCTCAGAAGACAAGCGCCAAGCGTCCGTTTGTGTAAGTCAAGGCAAAGGAGCAACAAAGGGACAAAAGACCGCATAAAATATTCAGAGGGTTCAGAGCCTTGAGGTGAAACTCCTCCGCTGCAGATGAAAATCAGCACTTTCAAAATAAAATAACTTCAGGTACTAAAATGATGTGAAACCGATGTCCAAGATGACCACTGGAGATATCTGCAGATAATCTGGGGCTGTTCTTTGTACGTGGAAGAATAAAGCCCGGATCTGGATGAATAAATCCAAGATCAGATGACACAATGATTCATATTTTGACTCATCTCAGATCAACAATCATTGTAATCATGACATCACGGCACTGTTGAGGTGTCTGATGAGAGTGAAAAGAGTGTGTGTTAGAGGGTCAAAGGCCCCCTCTCATTTACACACATGAATACACATGTGTTCCCCACAATAATTATTTGATTCTTCTTCCCTGTGCCTGCCCTCAGTGCTGCTCGGCGCCCCAGGCAGCACCCGGGGGCAGAGGCCTTTACAGACCTGGGACTCATCAGGACTGAGGCGGTGGGGGTGGGGGGAAGGCCAGAATGGAAGATTAAGAAAGTGCACTGTGTAGGAGAGAGAAAAGAACAGACAGACACACGCTGTCATCAGCCCATCTCGGGGTGCTCCCAGCTGTGTTTGGACTGGAGCACAGCGTACCCAGCCGAGCAGAGAGTGTGTGGAAAGACAGCAGAACTTCAGTGACCCGGAGCAGAGAGCACCAACAAGAACCCACAACAGCATCATCCTAGGAAATAATGGATTTAAAATGTCAAGTCAAAGATACAATCCGTCACTTTTTACAGCCTAGATTTGAACAGATTTGGCTGAAATCCTCATTAAATCCAGTTTATAGCTCTGTGAAAATATTTACGTCTCCCTGGCGCCGCCCTGCTGCTGGGATCTGATTTGAGATCCAATAATGAGGGAGGGACAGATTGGAACGTTTCACCACCCCCCCATTCCACCCACAACACAGATTGAAGTTAGATTTAAAAAGGATACATCTTTAAACTGAGTTCTTATTGAAAGCTTGATAATCTTATTTTACTCCAGATCCTCCACAGATCCCCTGTTCCCTCCACAGCCTGGTCCCCGTTGACGTCTCTGACCTCCCCCAGACCCCTCCCCCCCACCGCTCCGTACCATCCTTACCACAGCTGCTCCCCTCACCGTGACTATTATTGTTATTTTTCCTTACTTACATTTGTCAGCTAACTTTTCAGACGTCTTCATACCCAAATGATTGAGATGAACATCGTCGGGTCCATTAGCGAACCTTTAATTGGATTTTAACTGCAAATTTAACGAGAGAGTGTCGGCGCAGCGCAAACTGTTTACTTGTTTCTAGTGATGTGTACAGTAGTTGTGTATGTTTCTGCAAAGGCGTGTATAAATAACATAATAAATCATTATCATCGCCACTGTTGGCTTATTATAACAAGCCAGATACTTACTGTGGTCTATACATAGGACTAGCAGACCATATCATGACAGTTAATTGGGAACTTTGTGTGCCAAAATGTGTGTCAGTATGTACATTTGCATACAACACAAATATTATTCCATCTGGTTTATTGTCAACTTACAAAGAAGAGAGAGGGAACAGGCAAGGGCGTACATAATGAAAGCCTCCGCACAAAGGAAACGCCACGGAAAATGTTCCGAAAATAAAAAAAAAGAACTGAACTAATTATGCTCTGTTGTTGTTTATAAGACACCACTGCCTCCATCTTTTATTCATCAAGATGCAAGGCGGATGGAGGTTCTGTCGTTTCCCTCCCGCTCGCTCGCTCGCTCTCTCAAATCTCATTTCAAACAGGACCCATTGAGCCGTGGAAGTGCACTCCGAATCACAATGAACTTGTTTCTCCGCGCTGAGAAGAAGACGAAACAAGAAAAAGCAGCCGGCGTGACACATTAGCATGCGAACAGATTGAGAGGACTTTCAAAATGTTACCTGACAATCACCGCCAAGCGTCATGCTAAGGCACGCGTTCCAAGTGGTGGTGGAGGGCTCGGTTTGGTATCGAGGCCAAGCAAGCAGCTCACGTTGCCTCATCGTGTGCCTCGGTCAACCGTGTGTGTGTGTGTGTGTGTGTGTGTGTGGGGATTTAAGCTTTTGTATGTCCACAGAAACACACTCACTCACACACACGGTCATTTGACGCCGCTGCGTTGATATGAAACGACTCTGTGGGCTGCTCGTCCCTGCTCCAGACCCGCGTGGGGCCTCCCATTACTTAATGGGGAATTTCACGCTTCTCTCCCGAGCTGACCAAAGTGTTTTCAGCGGAGCGATGTCTCATTAGGTAAACGGCAGGATTCTCTCCCTGTGGGTGTCACCGTACCTGCATCTGTTCTTTTAGGGATCCACATGTTACATTTCTTATTCTGCAGCCACCGCTTCCTCTGGGGAATAAATAGTGTCGCTGGGGGATTGGACGGCTTTGTGTTAACAAGACCCATCACAGTTTGACAGCCTTTCCTGACAGAAACTGATCCTGCAGCAAGTGTATCATGGAAACACTAATGGGAGTCGGATTTCACGCGATGTGCTCTAAATGGGCTGGACAGTCAAGTGATACTTTTACTCTTGAACACAAAGTGGGAAAGTTGTGGGAGAAAAGGAAGTTAAATTCACATTTCAAATATCATAATGCTGACGGTGGGAAAATCTCTTCCTTTACAGTTTTGTCTTATGTAACATTCATGGTCAAATGGTTTTTAGGAACATTTCCTCGCAAGGCATAAAGACTTTCTAAAACTGTGATAAGACATTATTATGGACAACTTTTGGATTCGAGGTTGCCAGGTTTTAACCGTTTGAATGCCGTGTTCGCCCTTCATAGATAACCACGTTGTAATGCAGAGGAAGATGACATTCATTTCCTCTTCTATTGTGGTCTGAGCTCTGAGCGTCTTTATTTAACGTAGCAAACTCCCGATATGTCAGTGTTGACCTTTGTGTTAAATAAATACTAGTTTAAATCTGCTTCATGAAACATGCAGAAAAACAGCATAAAGCAGCGACAACAAGCCATGTCAAGGATGGGGGGAAGTCACATGACAACGCTGGACCAACTCAGCCCTGCTTAGACCCCATCTCTGTGAAGATTCTCTTTACTAATTCAGCTCTCAAGTGTTGCTTTCATGTTATTTTCCTCCATTGTTATTGTGTTTCTTCCCAATTTATTCTGCCCACATTCACCTGGCCGTTCGAGCAGAGGGAGTTTTCCCTTTGAATCGCTTCCCCTAAGGTTTCTTCCTTTCTTTCCTTACGTGTTAAGGATTTTCTTAAAGGTTTGTTGTGTGGGCCTGACCCAGGGCAAGGAAATGAAGAGTAAACTAACTTTAAAGTATTTATTACATTCAGAGCCATCTGGTCTGCAGTCTTAAACGTTCAAAGGGGTTCGATGAAACCTCCTATCCCGAATGTAAATTGAAACTAGTTGTAAAAGAGAGTTCGACAGAGTGGCGCAAGACTTTCAAAGTGGCAGGAAAGTTCTTCTTACTGAGCAAAAAAACAACAACATCGGACGGCCAAACTGATCTTACACATGCTTATAGCAAAGGCAATTGATTTATTTTGGTAACAAGCTCGGCACCGGGTTTAAGGGTGAGACGGTATAGTGCAAGTTATTTCAAGATGCCCAGAAAAACCGTCTGAAACTCATAGAAACCTTTTCAGTTGATGTGATCCATCCCTGAGCCACCATCTGGCCTCGGCTTCTGTTAATAGCGGGTTTTGCTCTGAGCAAACCAACCCGTGGCTAGAAAGAGAGAGAGGGAGGCAGAGGAGGAGGAGGTGAGAGAACGAAAAGCTTAAAGGTGAGAGAGGGAACGAGGAGAGAGAGAGAGAAAGAGCGGGCCAGAAGACAAATGGAATGAGAGAAATTTACAGAGGTGCAAAGAGAATGGAGAGAAGGCAAAATATAATGGATTGAAGCCGAGATGCAGGAGCGGGAGAGAAGACGGATGCAAATCGACTTTGAATAAGGAGTAAAGCGTAGAAGTGGATCTTTGGAGTACATTTGCCCCAGGGAGGAGAGTGTGAAGTAGCTTTTGTCTTCCCACCATCAGGAGCTTCCTTTGTATAAACCCAGCCGAGCGTTTTCCTTTTTGTAAATCTCACTTTGAAGAGGGCCAAAGCCAAAGCTTCTCCCACCGCGGCCATCGAGCTGAGTTGTACCTTGGCCCACGCAGATCTCTCCTTCAATAACTGTGGGTGTCGAACAGATTCATTTCCATTTCCGAGCACAGGGAGCTCGCTAGCCGCCTCGGCGCATAGCGGCCGCTTCACCTCAGCTGTGTGCCTGCATATGTTGTCCACGGACATCTGCAAATCTGTGACCAATTTCATATTAATCTTTGTGCCTTCCTCCTCTTTCCCTGACACTTGTCAAAAATGACACGTGGCATTATGACGAGCGAAGACCGTGACAAGTGCGCTTCAAATCAAGCTGGGAAACAACAAACTCCAAAAACAGTCCTTAGCAGCCATCATCGCTAATTGTTGTTTGTTGCATGCAGGTGTGCTCTGTTGGGAGGCACAGGGGGGAGGAGAACCCACAAGGGCAAGGGTGACTCGACCCGACCCACATTGAGAAACTGGAGCAAGATTGGGAACAGGAATGCAAGGGTTGCATGATACTGGAGTTGGATGGTGGCCTACGGTGTGCAACAGCTGTCAAAAACCCTATTTCTGGATTTCTCAAAAAATAAATTTAGAATGTCTTGTGCCTAATCATTAAAATTTCTCTGTGGCAAAGACAGACATTGTGCACATTTTGATATATGGATTTGACAAATTGCAGAAGTGCTGATGAGAGAAGAGGATCCAATAGGTCACCAGCAGGTCACAAGATCAGCAGCTCAACGGGCATCTTGTGTCAGGTCAAAGACCTCCTTTCGAGCCAAGATAAGTAGTAAATATTACCATGTGAACACAACCTACAATTGCTCATTTGTCTTTGTTCTGGACAAAATTGTATAATTAGAATTAATTAAATTTCAATTTCAGTTCAGTTTATGAACAACACACGTTTCACAAAAGAGCCACAAATACAAAGATGCCATGGCAACGCTGCAAACAAGCAAAACAAAAAAAGAAGATACGCTGTGACTCAGTCACAGCACAACAAAAGTTGCCAGAGGATCCAAGGAACACATTGAAAATGTACTCATGGGAATAATAATGCAAATAAATAAATGAATGATCACACTAGATAGTTATATATACAAAAAAACACCTTGGTGGGGTGTGTGGGTAAAATCTCATGGTCTTCCAGTTTGGAGTGACTGCATTACTAAGATGCTGCATGTTTCCACAGTGATGAATGATACATTCAGGGATGGTGTCTGGGACAGGGATTTAATTAAGTCTCCAGTGGCCTTCATCCAGTGTGCTAGTAGCCTAGAAGTTGGCACTGTGATAAATATCTTAACTTCAGATTAGTTTAGATTGAATTTACCTTCACTCTTCTGGATTAGAGAGATTGAGTACACTCGATGCTGAATTAAAAGTAACGTGGAGCCGGAGAGGCAAATTCAGACCAAACGATGGCTGCAGAAAAGAGATGCAACCCAACCGCTCTGAGCATGAGAAAATTATCTCAAAGACACCCGATTGTTGACAATAAACAACAGACTTTGGCTCTGGAAGCAAAAAGAAAGGACATCAAATCTTAATGAATTTCATGGAAATGAACAGATAACGTCAGGTCAGAATCTTCGTCTTCATCTCGCTGTTATTGAGCATTTGTCCCCTGGAGGGATAATGTAGAACCAGCAAATAAAGACAATCTTTGGGTATAGGAGTACAGTATATATCTCACTTCTCTCTCCTGTCAAACTTCCTCTCGTTTATTTATTTGAAATCCGCCCCTTGGTTCCATCTGTGTTTATTTGACTGTATGTTGAACTGTTTTTGGTTCAAAAATTAATCTGCACAGCTCAGATTGCAAGTTGGCGTCACCCAGACAGAGTGAATCATCATACACGCGGCTGGCAACGGAGCAAAAGCTGAAATAGCTGAAGGAAGTGCATGAAATGAAGGCGGATGTAGAGTGAGACGCCACAGATTGTTTTAAATGTCCATGCTATCTTGAACACACATCTGTAAAATAAACACTCTTATGAACCCCATGTTGTCTTGCGACTCTTTGTGTGTCGACCGAAAAGAAACACAAACTTTTGCTTTATTTACTCTGATTACACATGGCAATGTGTCTGATCCAAGCAGAATCAGGAGAGAGGATCAAGAACACATCTGTGAGTGAGAAAAGGGATGGCATACGAAATCATCTTCTCTGTTCTACTGGAGGGGACGGGCAGCCATGAAGAGTCAGGTAAAAAAAAACAAATAAAACAACAAAAACAGTGGTTGCAAGTGCTTAAATTAGTGTTAAAATATATGTTTTGCTCAAAGACTGTTTAAAAGAGCTACTATGGGCTAAAGAAGTCATTATTATCCTTATAGGCAAACCATTCTCTCTCTCTCTCACACACACACACTTCAATTCATGCCATAATCCAATCGAAGAACCTGTCAATCTGTCGAAGTTCAACCAGAGATTGTCTGTTACACAAAGGAACCTTGGAGCTAAATGTGTATGGCTGAAGTAGAGGATTGTGGGTATGCTGTGTGAGGGATGAGGTGGGCCTGCGTACAAGGATGCAGCCTGACAGGCGTGCTTGATACGTCTTGGTGATGCTGTTGTTCAGGGCCATAAATCACTTTTATTTCCGTTTTTGGAATTATCTTTAAGATCAGGAGCATTGGACAAACACCGAATCAGATGATGAGGGATGATGATGGATCATTCCATAAATTTGTGTATGGGGGGATCTCTCTGGCCTCTACGCAACTTCTGGATCTCTGCTTGTGCCCCACAGGGGACTGACTCATACACACACACAGTCACACTGCAAACAGGAGAAACTATAGATAAACGCTAGCTGGTTGTGATCTTTGCGCCTGATGATTGCAGTGATTGTGCGGTGGGGGTGTAGTGGGGCTGCACTTCACGGGTTCATAAAAACGGTTGACACGTGTGAAAGAATCCTAAGGCTTCATGTTGTTTCTCAAATCCCATTCCCAGAGCAGGGCGGCACCAGAGAGAAGTAACTGTCTCATTGAGTACTCAGCAAATACCTATAAGGTTTTATGATTTCAGCAAATTCAATAAAATTGAATTGGCTCGCTGGGAAAAAAAAAAAAAAAAAGACGTTACAGACTGCAGCTTTAAAATGTGCATCAAATGTATGAACAAAAAGCTACTGTATGGTGGAGCGTTTGAAAAATGGAATGACTGCTAGAGTGAAGGACTGAGTGCTGATTGTAGCTCAGAGCTACAGACGGCAGAATCTAGGCCACAGTTGAATGTAATGGAAACTCCGAGCTCTATTGGTTTGGTCTGAGCTGCTTTGCTGCCCTGCTTTCGTTTGCAGTTATCATTAAAGTTGTCAATAAAATAAAATAAAAATGAAACATCAATGCAACTCCCTTGGCTGGCCGTGGCGAGGACTTTCATTTTTCACTGAGACGCTGACTTTCAAATGTCTGCTTTGGTGGATGAATATTTTAATGTGAATATAAATATTAACGAGCTACGTATAAAGGAGAAGGTGGAATGAATAAAAAGGTGAGAAACAGGTGTTAAGGCAGGAACATGACGTCCTCTCAGATGTCTTGAGGAGGACTGGTGAATAGGAAGTACCTCTGTGACGTCCTGCTTAGTAAAAGCACTACTTTCTGATGCCCGCTCACTCCTCAGTTTTCCCTCTTGCTTACCCATCTTTTTTCCAGATGTCCCTTTCCCCAGCAACGTCCTCTAGACTTTCCTGGGGGATCCCTAGACGTTCCTACTCCAGCCGAAAGATGTCGTCTTTCCACTGGACAAACCCTGGGCTCCTTTTTGGGGTCTAATATCACACAAACGAAAGAAGAAAAAGCTACGACACTTTGTATTGTATATTGTATATGTATTGTATAGTGGAACATTTGGAAAATGACTGCAATAGTGAAGGACTAAGGGTGATATAAGGGTTATATCTCAGAGCCGGCTTACCCATTGCGTGCAGTGGCATGGACCATTTTCAGACCAAAGTGGGGGTAGAAAATGAAAATCCAGACTCAGATTCTATCTCTGAGGTGGCCGATGAGAAATATGACTCAGACTCGCTGGAGATAGAAGAAGTAGAGCCATGATGTGAGAGAGAATCAGAGCAAAACTCAATTAAAACTCAGTTAAGATTGTAACTCACCTGTATGGTAAGCACACTGGACCAGTACATCTAGGTTCGTGAACGAGGGGTAATGAAACGAACTGGACACCATGAAAAATAACTTGAACAAAGAGGTGAACTTAAGAACAGAATTTATATTTACACAACAGCATAAAAATATTTACAAATTATTTGGAGTCATTTTGATTGTCTCTGTCCGTGGGTGCACCCTTAATCAAATAAAATATTTTGCACAAAAACAAAAAAATATTTTCTGTATCAATCTTCTTCTTATAATTCCAACACTCCTACCACGCTGGTAGCAAGGGCAGAAGACAGGATGGTCAATCCAGTTCACTCCGGATGATGAATCCAGGTTACTGTGGGTGGCTCGCCATTTCCCTCATCAAGGCAAGAATCAGTTCCATATATCAATGGCATAAACAAAAAAACCCAGCCTGTGTAATGTAACACAGAATGATTCATGTATTATATCCTTAACTGTACAGTTCAAACTTCTCTCTCAATGAAAAATGTACATATAAATATACAATGACTATACATCTCAATACCACATCTTAGCTTCAGATAACCTACGAAACTTATTTATTAGCTTTTCTGTGCTCACACAACAACATACACACTTTGAACCCATTGGGCACTGCTGCCGTCTCGTTTACTTTTTCGTTCCATTCCTTTTCCAGCCCTTGACAGCGTCGACCTGCGCTCTACGGGAGGGAGGCGGGACTTCCGTTTCTTCACGCCAATAATAAAAGATTGCGCAATGTTAAACCTATAAACCATACCTATGAACTAAAATAACAAATACAAATAAAATAATGTGGTTATTAACTGTTATCCAATTAAATAAGGAAAGTAGAATAAACGTTATAGCAACACATTTATTAAATGACTTACAATATACGTATATCAATCAAATAATATCAAATGTGCCAGGTGCCATATTTACATTTATTGCAAAAAATAATCAAAGTTAAGCAATGAAACTATTTTCTGAGCACCCCCATGTATTGGTCCAGTCCCTCCTTAGCACCAGTAGAGAAAAAATCCAGCCCATAGTTTAATTTGGTGGCAACTCAGAAGCTCCATTGGTTTGGACTTTGCTGTTCTGCTTTTGACAACAATTTGCTTTAAAGTTGTCAATAAAATGAAATAAAAAGACACTGATGTGTCAGGTTTGATAGATGGATATTGTGTGAATAGGAGCTATGTTTGAATGAAATGGTGGAATGAATAAAAAGCAGAGTAACAGGTGTTTAAGTAGGAACAGTACGTCCTCTCAAATGTCTTGAGGAGGACTGGTGAATAGGAAGTACCTGTGTGACTCGTCATCCGTCTTCAGTTTATCCATAAATATTTGGTCTGTGTGTCCCCTTATACGTCATTTATACATTTACAAGTAATTTATTTTAAATGAAGCACATGCTAATTTCAACCAAAGATTGAAATTATTATCATAAATACAGTATAACAGTAATTATAATTATTTGGCACTTGTGCTTGTGTTTCAGTAATGTAGTTTGGCAATTTGTAAACCCCACCTACCTTTTGCAATGACCACCACATTGTGAAAGGTCCCAAAGGTCAGTGCAGTGGATTTTTTGAAAGTTTTCTTTTATCATAATCTCTTTAGAAATTAGTTTTGATGCTTAGTTTTCCTGTGATGGCAATTCCATTATTAACCTGTTAAATGTGTTTCTGAGCAGAGATCAGCAAATGCTTCATGTACCCGCAGGTGCCATTTATCACTGTAAATCAAGGACACAGGGGCCCACCGTGGTCATCTTGGTCTTATTCATGAGGAAAAACTATCACCTTACGCAGGGACGTATCGTTTTGCAAGAAGATACGCGACACCTGCGCGACCTTTTCCTCCATACATGCCCAGATCAGGGCCTATAAAGGAAGCACAGCAAGAATTGGAGGATTTAGTGAAATCTGGGAGAATGCACCTAATAACAGGTAAAGCACTGCACTTGATGTAATTTACAGCAATTTTTAATTAGTACATTGATTTGTAATCTACTTTTTGCATCCATTCGACAGCGTTACCTATAATGAAGAAACAAAATCATTTCCTGCAACTCTTTTCCTATTTTTGTTCCCTATTTTCTCCTGTTTTGCTTCTGCCCATCTGCGTATTCAGTCATGAAAGGTTGTGTGTGGGCTGTGTTGCTTTGGCCCTGTCTGCTTACCATAAGCATCCCACTAGACTGCCAGGAAGAACAGGGCAGCATCTCCCGCTGCCCCTCCATCTCCCAGGAGAAACTTCTCGATCGAGTCATCCAGCACGCCGAGCTGATCTACCGCGTCTCCGAAGAGTCCTGTACTTTGTTTGTGAGTAATGTACTGCTAAATAAATCTGTGCACTTGTTTCCTATATGGGAAACAATGGTTTAGCTGCTGATAAGACCTGTTATATCCACAGGGTCTCACAGTACCGCGCGGATACAGACGATGCACTTTATGCTATCCTCAGGAGATACTGAGCTTCATTTGACAACAGAAAATTACACAGTTTGACTTAAATGCAGTCTAAGGTTGCGTGCGCACCAAAAACGTGGAATCAGCATTTTTCAAAAGCAGTGTGGCTTCGCCTTGGGAAGAGTCTGCAGGGATAGCGATGCAGAATTTAGCGTTTCATTGTCCTGTAATATAGAATTTTTTGTGTTGATTCATTTATGACGCAGACTTAAAATGAAGTCGTAATTTGACAAGAATAAACTATTACAGGGAAAAAAAAACAATAAATGTTGCCAGTAGTGGAGAACAAAGTCGCCATATTTGATGTAGGCATCATCATCACCCCCTTTGTCTTTGCCATCACCCTTTATTTATTCATTTATTAATATTGTAACTTCACTCTCGTACTATTACAACTTAACTCTTAAAGTCTCACTCCGTTCTTTTCCAACAATACTCCAGCGTAACGATTCAGACAAATGATTTTTGTTGTATATTCCTCTCAAATGTTCCAAACCGGCCAATCTTTATTATTGATGATCAAGCTGAGCAAAATATCAGAGAATGAAGAACAAGAGTGAAATCATTTCTATTGGCTGCTATCAGACTTTTTGTTAGATTGGGTGTTATTTGCCTTTGATTCTGACATGATCACCGCCTCTCTGCCAGGCTTCAAAGTAATCTTCCATCTCTCCTCAGAGCCTGAGATGTTTTATTGAAGACGCAGGCCTACATCGGAGCACGCAGACGTGCGATAATGATATACTGGAGGTTTTTGCTGCCTGTTGAATCCCGAGATCCAAACTGTCTTTGAAATGGGATGATGTAGGACATATTACCCAGTAGACGCCGTATGAGGTTTCTAGATAAGAACACACTCAAAAATAAAAACGCCTCTGCTGTGATTCCAATGACCAAATATCACAGCTGCTTTGAATTTTCCTTTTATTTATTTATTTTTATTCCGGTTCAAAACCTATGAAGACCAAATGCCTTCACAAAGAGCAGAAAAAGGATCCTTCAAACTGAAAAGCTTTTGTTGAGTGTCTGAACTTTTAAAGATATTTTAAGGTTTGGACCAGACTGAAAGCATTTTAAACTAATGATTAAACACAGCTCAGCCCGCCTCCGTTGCCCCGCCCACCACAGGAGGCCCACGTGGCTCCACACAAGGCTAACAAGTGCGAGGATCGATTGATGCTTTTGTGCGGTAGCGTTGGATTTTTATCAAAAGGAGAGACAAAAGTGACAGATCCTTCAATTTAGAGATACCCGTCAGGATAAACAAGGATTTCCGCAGATTTGACAAAAATGATATTGAAAAAAAGTTTCCTGCCTTAGCTTTAAAACAGTACAATATATCTGTCAATTTTGCAAAATGTGTGAATTTTAAATTGTAATTGAAGCTTTCAGGTCATGTATGTGTGTTTGTATCTCCCTGTGGACTGCAGGAGGAGATGTTTGTCCCGTTTCCACTGCGGCTCCACAGGAACCAGGCTGGCTACATGTGCATCACCAGAGCCTTACCCATCCCCAGCTACAAAAGTGAGATCCACCAGGTATCTGACGCCGATTTTCACTGTTCACCACAGCATCCTCTCCTCTCCGCTCCATTTATCTTCACCTGTGCCTGAGCAGGGCCGCGCTCATCTTCCTTTTACAGCGATGGTCGCCGTGCGCACTCCCGTCTCACACACACTCCCTGCACCTCGCCAGATATAGACTGAGAAGACGCCTTACACAAATTACAGCGAAAGGTCTTCTGAATACATATATGACTCTATGATTTACTACATTCCCAAACATTGGTTTTAGTCTGTGTCTGTTCTACGGCGCTACACAGGAAAGGTCAGCGTCATCAACAGGATGAATAGAACCTTTTGGCAAAAAGCCCACAGGATCAGATGGCGGGAACTATAATTTGGATAATTGGAAACTCTACAGGTATCCTTTCTCACTTGAAAAGGCCAAGTGTGTGACAGCAGTTCCTTAAATTACTCAGCCCCAACACCTCCCAAGTGTGAATCTGTGAAACGGCACATATTGATCCTGGAAATATTATTGAAATATGAATCATCCAGTGATGTAAAGGTTCCATTTACGTAGTCTGCGCTGTCGAGTGCTTGGATCAGAGTCTGGCTCCGTAATCCAGTAGAAGACAGATTATGTCTGGGGAGAAACAATGCCCGGGGTTAGTGTGTTTGTTTACTCGTTCTCCAGGTTCTACTTCTACTTTGTGTCAAACGCAGGACAAATGGTTGCTGCACTCCGTGTTGATGTTGGTCCAGTCGTGGATCGAGCCTTTGCTCTATCTGCAAACCACGCTGGATCGCTATGACAACGCTCCCGAGATGCTTCTCAACAAGACCAAATGGGTGTCAGATAAACTCATCAGTTTGGAGCAAGGGATGGTGGTCCTCATTAAAAAGGTACTAGACAGATAGATAGATAGATGATAGATAGATAGATAGATAGATAGACAGACAGACAGACAGACAGATAGATAGATAGAGAATGTCTTTCTCACGTCCATCTGGGCCCGTTTAGATGCTGGACGAGGGGATGCTGACCACGACCTACAGCGAGCACGGACTGCTCCAGAGCGACGTGGAGCCCGAGATGCTGGAATCGGTCCTGAGAGACTACACCCTGCTCACCTGCTTCAAAAAGGACGCCCATAAGATGGAGACCTTCCTCAAGCTTCTCAAGTGTCGACAAACTGACATGTACAACTGTGCCCTGCATTAGAACGCTTAACACAGTCAGGAAGCATGTAAAAAAAAACAAAAACAAAAAAAAACAAACAAATTTCAGCGTAGCTTTTAAAAATATAGCTTTAAATGAATCCCTGAGCCGGGCGGTCGTTCATCTGTCGATATGACCATGCTTTAGGCACTTCAGCCTTGTTTGCAGCGCAGTACATTCTGTATTGATTGTTTTGGAACACCTTCACACAAAACTAAGTAGGTGTAATGATGTGCCCTCTCTTCAAGCTACTGCATTTTAGATTCTGCTTCACTCTGGTTGTTTTAACCTGGCAAAAGCATTATTTACATGCTGCTGCTGCCGCTGTCAAAAAAATCTGCATATCCCAACATCGATTTTTATTTCTTTTGTTCTTAACCGGAGTTTGTATTCCTCTTGCCGTCTTTTGATTATTTCCCTCGCCCCGAGAGGATTCGGCGAGGCTCCTTTTTTAAATTGAGGTTGGTTTCACTTCTGCATAGTGAAATGAAAAACTTTCAACGGAGATAGAAGTCAAACCAAGAACAATCTGTAGTTTCAAAGAAAGAAAGAGCTAAAACACACACTTTATGCTGTTACAGATTATTAAATTTACTAAGATACATCTGTGAAGTAAAATCTGTACTTTTACTTTACTTCAGGCCATACAGATTTGTTAGTGGTTAGAAAATGAATCGTAAAACACAAGCTGATTTTTATCTGCAGACTGGGAGACAAAAGACTGAAAATAAATTGTGTGATTTTTAATGAAACTGCGATTTTTTTTTCAGTTTAATTTTGGTGGATTTAACCAGTTTGAGTTCTTCCTGGGTATCAAATTGAATCTAAATTATGAAGTTAAGACAGAACGCCACATAGACAACAGTAGTTCATCTGTAAATAAAGTTTGAAAAGCTTCATTCATGGAAGACATGCTCCATATTTATCTTTAAAGATTGTAAGATTGTAATTTAATCTGAAGACCATCACAAGATAGAAATGACACTGACAGCAACAGAGATGCTTGTACAAACAATACTGAAATACATTTATTATAAAAACTATAAAATAAAAAATAAAAAAATACTTTTAATACTAAATTAAAATTAATATCAGCAACATTTCATTAAAACCAAAAGTCATTTTTAAATAAATAATAAATGGTTCAAACCACTAACATGCAGCTTCACAACTATTCCCTGTCCACTCCCAAACGCAAGAGGGCGGTAGTGCTCTGTGATGAGGGCTCTCCTAGTCTTGCCAAGTTATACACGCATCACATGACGCTGCATCCTGCGATGCTCTAGAACCACAGTACAAACTGTGTGTTTATCCTCTTCATTGTTATTCTGCGTATGTATGGATTAGGGATTAACTGCAGATAACGTGAGCCACTTTTAAATGCACACTATGAGACAGGAAAATAATAAAATAAACCCCCCACCGTACTGGGACTTCCTGCTGTCAGGTTTCTCCTACACCTCGTCCACATCTGTCCATAGCGTCCTCCTGTGTCCTTTCCTCGTCCATATGAGGAGATGTAAATCATCCCGTGCTTACCGCAGTGTGTCGGGTGTCAGCATATAGAGGTGGTGTCGTGTGGTGTGGGTGGATGCTGGGGCAGGATGTGGTACGGAGGCCTAGTGTCAGCAATGTCAGCTTCGGCTTCCTGTGGCCTAATCACTTCAGCATGGCGGCACAGAGGGGATTGGATGGCCTCCGTTCTGCTCTGCAGCACCGGAG